>PVIA01003508.1:0-129872 GCA_004024845.1 Tonatia bakeri | reverse complement strand
GGCATAGATCTTTTTCTTCCTTTCTGATATGTAGTTTTGGGGGTTGAGTTTCTATTCTTGATTGTGAGAACCAAGGGAATGGAACTTCCAAGTCATGGCCTTCCTAGGCAGCTGGAGAGAGGGAATTAATGGTATAGAAAAATTTGACTTTTCCTGAGTCTGTAAGTGGATGGGGAGGACTGGCAATAGTCATACATTAATAATTTTGCTCCCAATCACACTCAGTTGCCAGCTGTAGTCAACACTTGGCACCCTCCAATTTCTCTCTTTCTGGTTTCCACTTGTCAACACCTGCTGCATAAAAAGCTCATTGAAGGAGCCTGACCACTGTTCCATCACAAGAACCTCAACACATGTGCCAAGAGCTGGCTTCTCAGCCTGTGGCCTGCACCTCACCCTCCAGATGCACGGGACCGTGGGCTCTTCCCCAAACACACTCTTATTTCTTATCTCCATGTTTCCCCTCTTCCTGGAGTAATCCCCTCTGATTTCTTCCTGTCATAGTCCTGTCATTCAAGTTCCACATCTTATGCCAGCTGTTCTCTGATGCTTTCCCCAATTTCTTTAATGGTAGGTCAGTCATTGTCTATGCCAAAAAGAATCCCTGATTACCTTGGATAATGCACATAATTCAAGACTAATTTACCCATATGAATCAAAAAGGGTGACAAGTACTCCTATTTATCCACCAAAACTGGACTACTATGTGGTAATAACATAAAAATAATTAATAATTTACTTCATCTTCGTACCTTGAAAATACAAAATTTCTAGCAATACATTTTGAGTGATGCACGTTATTCTGAAGCCTGTGTA
This sequence comes from Tonatia bakeri, assembly GCA_004024845.1. Taxonomy (NCBI): domain Eukaryota; kingdom Metazoa; phylum Chordata; class Mammalia; order Chiroptera; family Phyllostomidae; genus Tonatia; species Tonatia bakeri. The sequence continues at coordinate 129,056 of PVIA01003508.1, read as the reverse complement.
CTATAAGACACTTGGAATATCATAATCTACTCTGTGATCTAACTGAAGAATATTCAGAATTATAAGCATAAGAAGTAAATCTATATGACATAAAAATAGTCAGTAAAGAAGGTACATTTAATAATTTCCTTCTAGAACAACTAGCAATGCATATTGTCCAAGGGAGACAGTTTTTCATGTATGAGACTATTGTGCTTGAGTGTCTCACTGTGCTGTGTTCAGAAATGTCTGGAAAAACTTTATACATCCTATACTCCAATTCAAGGGGCCTTTTTCCCCCTTGAAGTATTAATAGAACTGGACTCAAAGCTCCTATAATTTAAAGCTTACTTCCTCTTCCTTTTGCCCACTTCGCCTCTTCTTTAAAGCTATCCTAGCTGCTCTCCTTCTTCACCACTTTTAATAGCTAAATAAATGAGTAAATACATTTATTAATTAATCTACACACAGTGAATTGATTTGGGTTCCGTCACTTTACTGAAGATACTAGGGACATGGGGTCTCTCTGTGCAGAGCCAGCTTTGTTTCTCTCTTCTCCCCTCCTCCCACCTTCCTTTGCTTTTCCCTCCTTTCCACACCTGTCTGCTATAGCCAGGAAATTCTTCCACTTTGTCTTGCAGAGCAGTTTGGAAAATGGTCTTCCTTGCACCTTTAACTCCAAGTGTGCAGGAATTTTTTTCTAAAGAACTTACATGTCCTCCCTGAAAATAATTCTGCCCAACATATTTTTGTTGTTGTGCTTTTTCGTACTAAATCATATTGGAAATTGGGACTTCAATGACATTGATGAGATTAACATACATTTTATGTAATGACAAGAAATCATTTTTTATTTTTGAAGCCTCTGTAGCAGGAAGAAATCATGTCTATTGGGCTTGATTGTACAGTACCTAATCCAGTACCATAAAATGAAAGCATGGTTTTTCCTTTGCAATAAAAGACAATGCTACTGATGCAGATCACTGATAATTCAGACGGCAGACATTTGTAGCAGTTACATCTATGAATGTGGTCGATATTCCAGAGGTTGTTGACTGTCATGACTAAGCAAGACTGTCTGTTAGGATAAAGTTTAAAACATAGGGGCAATAAATGTTAAAAGTTTTTAGAAGAGTGAGATGATAGGTCCAGGTTATACATAGATTACTTCCCTGGGTTGTTACTAAAATAATATTTATCACTAGATTCCTTATTAAAACTGTAGTGAAATGTTTCAATGCACATGTTCTTCCTCTGAAAGGAAAGGCTAAAGGTGCTAGGTATTTGATGTGCCATAAAATTTCAAAACCTCCCATCTGTGCGGCCAACCCTCTAGGGAAAAATGGCTCTAAAATGACATCCAAATACTGTATATAATGGGTAAGATTTTCTAACTAAATTTTGGAATCTGAAAGAAAATCCTCTTAGGCCTTCATTTTGTGTCTTTAAAGGAGGAATTATATGTAAAAAGACTGAAAAAGAGTCCACATACATTTCAAGAAATTTGAAATCTTTTCTTCATTCAATAATTTACCAAAAACAAACAAACAAAAAAAACAAAGTTTATTAGTGGTACCAGAGAAAGAGGACAAATATGTTCATCATAATGACATCAAATAAACAAAATAATGATTGTTTTCTACTTAGAAAAAAAATACTATTTTAATGGCAGAAGTAAGTGCCTGAATACAAAAAACGGTGTACACAGGAAGAAGCCTTTTGATTGTGTCTGGAGTGATTCTCTTTGGAGCAGTTATTGATCCAAATGCTAGCCATTGACTGATGTCTCCACACACGGTCATTTCCCTGGCAGTTGTGCAGCTGAGGCTTTCTCAATGCCTGTGGGAAGAGTCAGGTTGGTGTCATTGACCAAGGAATATTTCTTAGTTTATACATTTGTTTTCACTTGAAAACCCTTCAGCTTGAGATTTATCCCTGAGCTCATGGGTCAACCACATCTGTTTACCTACCCCTGTCTCATTCCGAGTATTTGCGCCTAACTTCTGTTTTAAGAATAGGAAATAACTTTCACAGAGACTCTCAGATTCAGAGTTTGAAGATACATGATGAATTGCATTGGAATCAAAATCACTAGATGAAAAAGATTGTTCTCCATGTTCTCCTGATTTCCTCAGGGGTGAATCTCACTTTCTGTTTTGCTTATTTTTTTTCCAGAACGTGCTTATCTTCCCCATGGCATCTATAATTTTCCTTCACTAAAGTGACATGACCGCATTATTGTGATTTCTGAGACTTCTTGCTCTTTCACTTAAAATGAGTTAACAGAAAAATCCACTCCATACCTTTCTCATTATTTGTATTGTGTGGATCCTTTGAGAAGAGAAAACTAGTATTTAGACCTGCTCAACCTAGGTAACCTAAAAGATCATCCATCACTGGGTTTTCCTCGGAAAGACAAATTGTGAATGAACTTTCTTCATTAAAAAATCCTCAGATAAAGAAACCTAATACACTCCATGCACCCGTCTACGCACACATAAGCATCTGTGTACAGCCATCTGTGCACACATAGGCATACATGTCTAAATGCAATGGATTTGGTCTCCTCAGTGCCCCACGTCACTGTTCACCTTTGGAAGAGGTGGACTTTACAAAGAGTTCCATTTAAAAAGTAAGTTTAACTTTGTGGTAAACATTTCTCCATGCTTATCCCCCTTTATAGTTTCAACTACTAAACTTCAAAATTGAACATATTTTGCTGGCCAAGGTGAAGAAAATAGTTTGGAGTGGCTGTGCTTTATGGCATGTTTGAGTGATTCTGTGAAGGACTAATTTATAAAGATATTTTGAAATGATGAGCAAAGGTCGTGTTGATGACTGTTGTTAGGAGCAAGCACAGGCATCTGCTGGCCTGTTTATGAGTTTGTAAGAGGGTTCACAGTGGAAGGGGCGCGGGGCTGAGGTTAAACAGACCAGTGCTGCAGTCTGGCTCTGCCACCTTGGGCGTATCCCTGAAGCAGTCCATTCTAAAATCTCTGTCTTAAAGAATTGCTTTAGAGTTTAAAGATAATACTCCTATAGTGTCTAGCAAAAGGTGCCTGGCACAGAGTAGATACCATGTTTTTACAGGTTTAAAGATTTTATCTCCTAAGTTACTCTTAAGAGCAGATGAATAATATTGTGTTAGAAGAAAAGAACAAGAACTCACCACACAGAGTTCAGCTATAGTTTTCAGCCTGCATTTATTTATGGTTATTGTGGATATTAGAATTCCTTTCTTAATACTGTTTCTGTTTATCAGAGGATAAAAAGAGCAGTCTTTACAATTACTGCCCTTTTCCCCTTAGGACAGTAGAAAACTTACAATTGTCAACATTTGCTAGCGTTTTTAAGATTCTGAAAAGAAAGATGTTAAACATTAATTATACATAGTTACAAAATAAACTCCTTGATGGAAAAGTTTTTTAAAAAAGGAATTAGAAGGGGGAGGAAATTAACAGCAGAAAGGAAACTTTATATTTTGGCAAGCTCTGAAACATGGAAACATTATTCTTTCATGGTTTTCCATGCATTTGAATCTCTTGACAGTTTCTCAATTATAGCTTGTAACTGTGGGCTTCAAAGCAATTCTGCAGTTCACTTCACCTCAGCCAGTCAGTCAATAATGTTTATTGAATTCCCATGGAGCAAAGGGCCCATTTTCATTTTTCCTCAGCACGGGTGCCTTGATGCAGAGTCTGTCAGTCAGCCAGCCAGACCTGCTAATGGTCTCTCACTTCGAATCCGCCCCGACACTGTTTTCCCAGAGACCCTCTGAGCGGGAGCTGACCTCCTCCCATCTGCACACTACATCGTGTCTCTTCCTACCGGTACCAGATGAAAACCCTTGAGGCCGGAAGCTTTCCCAGATTAATACCAGACCCTTAATCTCATCCCACCTCCTACCCAATGCTGCTCAACTTTATTTTATAAATATGCGTATTGTTTAGGCTGTACTGAACCAAATTATAATCTCTACAAGTTTAAGGCTTAGGCTCAATTATAGGATCATAGGGTATCCAAGTTCAAAGGGGTATTTAAGGTTTAGTCCAATCATTTTATTTTTCAGATGAAAATAAATCAAAACTAAGATCCAGTAAGGGAAAATGACTTGTCGTACGATAGGGAAATGAAAGTAGGCTCTGGAGTCTGCAAAATAAAACTCAGGGATGTTTCCTGGCTCCAAAAATTGTTTGCTGTTAGTACTTGAACAGGTCATTGAAACCTCTGTGCCTTAATTTAATCTATAAATGGGGGATTAATAATTATTGTAGCATTATTGACATTTTTAGAAATGAATGTAAAATGTCTGGCAAATTTGCAATGTTCAATAAATGATGACTGGTCTTCTCAGAGGTCACAGCTGATAAATGGCAGGCCAGAACTGGAACCTGTAACTTTTGAGTCCAAATTCGGTGCTTACTGTTTCCTAACCTAATGCTTATTTCCAAATGAGCCCCATCCCACTGATGAGGGCATTCAACAAACATCTCTTGGAAGTGGTTATTTCCCAGACAGATTAGAATTCTTCTGAGACAGGCAGGTAGGAGGGATTTATTTTTATTTTTTTTCTTGCCTTGAGGGAAAGATTTCATCAGTAAAGTAGCAATAAAAATGTTCCCTCTATTAGTAGAAATGATTAACACTCCTTTAGTTAGGCAATATTTTCCCACCCAGCCTCACACAAACCAAGCCACACAGATGGGGGGATCAGAAACCCTAAGAAAACAGCAACAAATTGGTTTGGTGAGTGGATGTGGTTGGAAATCTTTCATCTGGTTTGTCTCAACAGGTTGTGGAAGTTATATGGGTTTTGAATAAAGTTGAAAATCCAAGAAAAATGTATGAATATTTAGCCACAGGTATCAAAGCTTGGAGAATCTGATGAAAAATGAACCAGCGTAAACCAAAACCTAAGGGCATTACACACCTCCTTTTCTGAAAGCCAATTTTGGGCAGGAACAAACACTTAACTTGTTGTAGGAGAGGAATATGCAGCCTTTCTAATTAGTTATCACCCCAGTGTTTATTTTTTAATGAATCAGTGGGCTGGAATGATTGAAGCCCGTGTGGTTCAGAAACTCAGGCAGGAAACAGTGAGCCAGGAGTAAGAGCCAATGCTAAATGTGTCCGCACTGGCTGTCCCTGCAAGACACAGTCTTGCCATAAGTAAATGGTTTTCCGAAGTGTAAGCACTTACACTGCCCACCAATTTGCCCTGCCAAATATGCTTTCAGGTACTTGTGGTGATTGCTTGAAAATGGTAGCTCTGGATGGAAAACTGAGGAAGAGTGGGTAAGTCAGTGCAGAAGTGACATGCGTTGTCCACTTCCTTGGTCTTAGTCATAAAGACATTGCTATTCCACAATGTCCTGCTGAAACTTGTTCTAGAATTAACACCTTTTCCGTCAGAACAAACATCTGAGACACAGCATTAACTGATCTTGTTTCAGTCATACCAGTGGGTAAAGCTGCTGGTGGGTGAGATTATAGACAATAAAGAAGCATCTCTTGTAATTTCCAGAATGGCAAATCAAACCTTTTTTTCTTACCTTGTAGCAGTTCTTCAGCATGTTCAAAGGATCTAACCCAATGGAATCTTTTAAATTAAGTAAACCAACACGTCTTTTTGATTTGGTGATTTGACAAAGCAGCAATGGACCTCTTAAAAATCTAGGGAACTATGTTTGGAAGCCACTAAAACTTCTAAGTGGCTATCAAACTTCAGCCTTCCAGAAACTTAAAAAAATTTAAAGTTGTTTTTATAATTTAGAGAAAGAAGATCCATATTGAAAATCTTAGTTGTCACATTTAGTCATAATTAGTGCCTCTCATTCATAGTACATGTGTGTGCACATATAAAAGTTCACTTTATAAATAGACAATCACTTTAATTACAAATATCAGTGAAGAAGCCATCATGTGGATGACTTATAGTTCTGTGTTTAGTTCAGAGTGTACATATTCTGAGGAAAAAAACAGTCCACTTACAAGTCTCTAGTAAAAAAAATAAAAACATTATGCTGAACTAGCTAATGGGTAATCTTGAATCATTTTATATAAAGTAATAGATAATAGCAGGTTTAAACTTAAAGTTTTAATTGAGAGCGAAGAATAGAGGGAGGGGCTACTGACGATTCCTGAGAGGCAAGGGGCCTTAGGGGAATACAGCCTGCATCGCAGAGGCTTCTTAACTGTCTCTGCCTTGCCTTTCAAACGGCGGGAGAATGCAGGGAAGGAATTTTCTTTAGGCAAAGAGAATACAAAGACATTTCTCGAGTTGAACAGGAAACAAAGGTAAAGTGCTTGCCAAGACAATTAAAATATGTAGATAATTAGAGGCTGTTGGTAACCAAAGCGATGCCTTTCACACTGAGCAAGGCAGCACTGAGGTAACTCACCCAACTGCCAAACTCTGGCTGGAGTTCACATCAAAATCTTTTTGAACAGAAGAGCAAGTGCAGTCCACATTGAAAACAGTTTTTACTTAGACCAGGTTGCAAATACAAAACCTGAAATGAACAGTATTAGATAAATAACAATCCTGGTCACTGAGGCACTACTGTGGGTACACTGGACAGTGCAGGGCTGTGGAAGGGCCGCAAAGGTGCCAACTGCTCTATTAAATTACTTAGCCAAAGAGTTCTGGACTTGAAACAGAGAATATGTTTGTGATTTCCTAGATGATTTTAAACAACACTGAAAATGTGCTCTTAAGTTATAATAATATGCTTTGGCTGGTGTGGCTCCGTGGATTGAGTGCCAGCCTGCAAACCAAAAGGTCACTAGTTTGATTCTCAGTCAGGTCACATGCCTTCATAGCTGGCCAGGTAACCAATAGGATGTGTGTGAAAGGCAACCACATACTGATGTTTCTCTTCCTCTCTTTTCCTTCCCTTCTCCTCTCTCTAAAAATAAATAAATAAAATATTAAGAAAACCTTAAGAAATCTTAAGAAAGAAAATCTTAAGTCTTCAAGAAAAAATGTTACAGTAACATTACTAGATGTTTGTTTTGAGATGGTGGATGGAGAACATGCTTTAGGTTTTTACTCTACATTATTCTAGGACTATAAAAAAGAAAACACCAAGCCATACTAGGAATTTAAATGAAAGGAATTTAATACAGAAGATTGGCTACCACATGATGAAAATGTAGAGGGAGACAGTGAGAGAAATAAAAGATATACAATAGCAGGAAGCCACTATCTTTAAGCTTTGGTAACAGAGCCCAGAAAGTACGACCATTCCTCTGTGGGTCCAGCCTTGGCCTGGGATCCTAAATGGGCCATTGCTGGAGATGCCCAAAGAAGCTGAGAGAAGGGGGAGAAATGCCTTGGCTTCTCCCCTGCTCCAAACTTCCAATCTTTTGCCAATGTCTTTCGTTAGCTAATGACCCAGAAGACGACAAGGGAACCCAGACCCTATAGGTCCCTGCAACACAAAGCAGAGAGGTGAAAAAGAACAGACTGACATTCAACCCACCTTCACTGGACCTATAAAAATACATTCATAAATGTGTATCTGCTCTTGAAAATAAGACAGAACTTAAAAGACCAGAATCTATGATGAATCCATGAATGTTTGAAAGTGGATGCAATCAAATTGAATAGAGAAATTGTGAGCTAGGATGTGTGCTGGGAAGCATCAATGGTGAGCCTCTGGAAGAGTGGAGAAAGCAGCTGGGGTCTATGCATTGGATAGAGTTATTATTTGGAGTTCAGTAGTAAGGAATAAAAATGCATGTTGAGTTCTGCTCATGTTCCTACTTTGGTTCACAAAACCTAAACAGGAAGTCCGTTCCAATTTCAAACAATGAAAGTGAGCACCCTAATGGAAAAGGGATTGCCCAAAATCATGAAAACAGCCACTGCCCAGTGACATATCTTACCACACCCCATTTCCACTAAAAATGATGTGGTGTGCAAGCTGCAGCAGCAATTCCCACTTTCTCCCAAAGTAGCTACACAAACAGATGCTCCAAGACAATCTAATAAGGGCTCTCAATAATAAAGATGAGCTCACAGTCCAAAGGATCACCCACCCAAGGAAAGACAAAACATAAAGGGAGGCAGTATGCTGAAAAAAAGTAACCTTTTTTTAGGGGTTCATAAACAATGGTGCATCTTACAGTCAATACCACCTTAGACAGTGAAATCTGGCTTTTGTTTATATGCTTATTTTCACTAATGTAGAAAATGTGAGAATTTATCTTGATAACTATTCCAGCCATCATCTATTGTTCATGAAATGAGTGTGTGTGTTTGTATGCTGAAAGACTTTTTTAAAAATAGCCTTATTAGGATAAATTATGTCATAAAATTTACTTTCTTAGAGTATACTGTTCAGGGGTTTTAGCTTATTCAGAGTTGTTTAATCATTCTGCAGTCTAACTTGAGAACATTTCATCAACCATAAATATACTTTTATAACACAGATTAAACAACAAAAAAGGTGGTTTGGGAATAAGATTATACCCTTGTGAATACATAAGACCACTCAGTATCACCAATGAGACAGCTGACTGTTGGATCCCAAAGGAAATGGTCATTCCTGGTGGATGTTGCTCCTTTTGCTCTACACTCCTTTCTGTGTCATTACCATGCCATCTGCACTGACACACCACTCTGGGGCTGCCCTTTCCCATAACATAGGCTCTGTCCACCTGTTTGAGAGCACATAAAATGCTTCATCAAAGCTATTGGCTGACACTGGACATTTGATTCTTTAGGACTACACATTATTGACAGTCTGGATGGCTGCCTACAACCATGGGTACTATGGCAATGAGCTATGGATGCAGCTGTAAGACTGTGCACAACCTTCTAGCATTGTCATTAAAAGCACAGGTTGTGATTGTGTAAGTATGTAGTGGGCCTGGAAGTCTGCATTTTCAGCATGCTTCCAGGAGATGCCCTGCTTCTGCTTGACAAACTCTGGTTTGAGCAGCACAAGATGCCGAGTTCTGCCCCTATGGTTCAGTGCTCGGAGAGCGCTGCTGTGACACTTCCATGCTTATGCCTGTTTGCGCGAGCCAGCTGATAACCCCAAGGCCAGAGTCTTGCAGCTGCGCCCATAACTCATTACCGTATGCTGAAAGATTTTTATTATAGTAAAACATTTCTAAATACATATTTTACAGAATACTATAAAGCTGTGCTTAATTAAACTTGACCAACTAGCAGAATCAATACAAATATTTGAGCCTTTCTTCTGAGGGTGTAGTTCTGGATATAGCTGAGAATCTGTAATTTTTAGAAAGGCCCCAGGCTGATTCTGATGGACAGAGAGGTTTGAAAAGCCATGCCACAGAGAATAAAAAAGAAATGTCTATCTCCTCTATAAGAAGCACATGAAATTTTTAAAAATATATTTTTAAAGATTTTATTTGTTTATTTTTATAGAGAGGGCAGGGAGGGAGAAAGAGAGCGAGAGAAGCAACAATGTGAGAGAGAAACATTGATCAGTTGCCTCTGTCATGGTGCCCCAACTGGGGACTGGGCCCACAGCTCAAGCACATGCCTGGGAATTGAACCAACAGCTCTTCACCTTGTGGGATGACACCCAACGAAATGAGCCATGGCAGCCAGGGCAATTTTTTAAAATATTTAAATATTACTATTCTACGGTAGAGAAAGGAAACCCATTAGAATTCCTGTTCTTTCATAATTATAATTTCTGCTGCTTTATAAAAACATTCTACACTGTATCTTTAATAAATTTTCCTAGCATTAAGGAAATCAACTTTATGAGCTGAAATGTATTAAATATTAATTTTCAGTGATTGTCAAAGTTCAGATAGAATCTTAACCACAAAATTATATTAATTTTCATTGAGAATTGTAAATCAATTCAATTCAGTTCAGTTCAGCACATTTTTTAATGCCCACTCCATAGTTTATGACACATTGATTGTGCAACTATACTGGTCTTCTGAAATACTGGGCTTTATTTATTTAATTTTGGTAGGCTTCAGTGCATATGAGGAAGCATGATTTAATGGAAAGAGCCAGAAATCACAGGGGATCTGCCATTAACCATGTGATCTGAAGCAGCTCATTTAATTTTTTTGACTCTGATTTTCCCATTTGTAAAATAATTAAGTATGATTAGATATTCCCTAAGGCTCCTCCCACCACTAACATTATATGCTTTTTATGATCTAAATGGAGGTGAAGACATATTATATTTACATCTTGTTGTCAAGAATATTTATATTATATTTGTAGCTTACTGGCAGGAAATAGTTAATTTACAACATGAAGTTGGTTAAAAGCAGACTTTACTACTAATGACCTTAAACTGTAATAATTCAGTACACTAATAAATGGATCTCAGGGAGAGAATGAGTGAACTGAATTCTGAGAAATAAAAGATTAATAGATGAAAGAAACCTAGAAACTAATTTAAATGAGTTTTTAAAACTAACATTGTTCTAAGGACAAAATTAAACCTGGAAGGTATCCTTCAAAAAAGAAATTTGGGAGAAATTTCTTGGTAAAATAAAATAAAACAAACATTAAATTTACAAATAAAAGTAAGAGTGATTCTATCAGTTTAAGTGATATTGGTTCCAACTAACAAAAAATCCTACTCAAACGGCAGAAGAAACTTACTGGCATAGTTAACTATAAGTTTGGCTGTACTGAGTGGCCTTCAGTCACATTTTGACCAGGAATCTGGCTAATTTTTACGCAGTTCACTTGGATCTGTCTCCTTCTGTCTTAGATTGGCTTCCATCATGATAGTAAAACAGTGACAACAATTCCAGGTTTCACTTGCATACATCACACTAACTGGAGCCCGAGAGAGGCCTTTTTTTTTTTGTCCACCATGGCATAAACACCTGAATTTCACTCAGGAGCAACCTGAACCAATCATTGAAGTCAAATGAATGTCACGTCCGGATTGACTTTAATCTGAATGACTGTTCCTTCCTCAACCATCAGGGTGACATTAAAAGAGGGATTGATACCAGTCAGAGTCCACATCTAGAACAGGAATTGGGCTCGGTTCCATTCAAACCACATCCCCACTGCACAATGGGAGGAGACTGACTCCCAAAGGAACACCTGGTGGCTCTTAGGAAGGGAAAAGACAGAAATGGATACTTGGTAGGCCACCAGCAAATATCTATTTCCTCACTGAGCATGTATTTCTGCACCAACCCTGGGGAAAAAGAAGAACCTCTGGTGATTACCAGAGGAAAAGAGGGCTGATGGGAGGTGGAAGGAGGTAAAGGGGGGATAAATGGTGACGGAAGGAAACTTGACTTGGGGTGGTGATTGCACAATACAACATACAGATTATTTATTATAGAATGGTACACCTGATATCTATATAGTTTTATTAACCAATGTCACCCAATAACTTAAATAAATAAATAAATAAATAAACAAATAAATAAATAAATACAAAGAACTTTTCCATCTTGAGGTTTTTGCCCAGAGATATAGACCAACAGAAGTTAAAAATATTAACCAAAATAGTAAAGGAAAGGCAATGTTAATAATAAACTTGATCTCACATAAGTGACAAGAGAAAAAAAACAGTAGAATTTGAGTCACAACAGACAGGTTCCAATCTCAGTTCATGATAGCTATGTGACCCTGTACTGCATTTACATTATAACCACAATAAGAATATTTATGTCAGAGAGATTTTATTTTGTGAGAATTCCATGAGATTATATATGTAATTATGTTTCTCAGAGTTAGCTGTAGATGTTTCCTAGATGTTAGCTGTAGCAATATACTGATGAAACTGATAAAAACAAAGGTCATTCTAAAAAAGATCCAAATGGGAGTAAAAAAAGAAAAGTGATTCTCAGTAGCAATTTTGATAGTAAAAAATATGAAAATTCAATGCCACAGAAACTACACAAATCCAGAGAATTGATAGGCCCTTCCAAAATGACCTGACAGTTCACTGCTGGAACATGGTGCTTAGTTTAGGGCATGTCGTACTGTTCAGAAAAATACCAGTTAAGTGTACATAGGTCAGTAAAGATCAGTTAGAAGGAAAGTAAAGTGTTGAGTGATGAGGAAGGGTAAAAATAAAAACAAAACATTTAATTGCCAGGAAAGCTCTTCACTCCAAGAACTATTATATTAATCTCTCAAAGAGACTGATGGAAGTTTTAATATTTTGAGACCTAAAAACTAAAATAGGTAGATTGATACCTAGTTCACCCAGAGCCAGTCATCAAATGGGTCCCTAATGAATGTGCGGCGTAAGTGGAGTTCTATGCAGTGTTGCATGTTAATTAACTTCCTACGTGTGGATCGGACATGTACTAGATGCTGTTCTAGAAGCTTGGAGTTCTTTACTTAACAAAAGAGATAAACCTTGTACCTTCCTGAAATCTATATTCATTACTAACTTTCTAGGTAAACAATTTTGTAATCTCAGAGTTCTCCTCTCTTGGCAACAGAAATTATTTGAGAGATTTGTGATTTCTTATAAGTCACAAAATCAGGTTCTTTTTCTTAGTTGCAATTATTCCCAGGGTTTAATAACGTTAGTATAAGTTATATAAAACATCAGTATTGAAAATAAAGATAAAGGTAAAATTCTGTCAATTGTCAGCACTTAAATATTCACAATAATTTAGGGTTTTTAAGTATAATATTTCACTCTGAAATTCTTACAGATTCACTATATTCTTAGCTTGTTGTTATGGGTTTCATTTGTGGTAGATTGGGTAGTGGCATCTTTGCTTAAGGTCTCAGTCCCGCACAGAACTTTTAATAAAGCAAGTGCACAATCTGTATTTCCTGAGTGGGAATGTATAATGAAGCCTAATGGAATGTCATGGGGTGAAACATATTGTTTGTCTAACATCTGCAGCAGAATTCCTCAGTAAGAAAACCATATTTGTTTGGAAAATATATCTTGATAATTTTACTTGGAAGTAAAAATTTCATTCCAAGGGATATGAGTAAGGATTGTTTGTTACTCCAGAGAGGTCAGAGCAAAGGAGGGAGAAGAGGCTGAGTGATGTAGTTCTAACAAAATGGTACAGTAGAGAGTGACCTCTTCCCATGACCTTGTGAGACTTTAGGATAAAGTTTTAGAATGCATGAAATTGTTGGTTCAAATTGATCTTTTGTGGAAATGAGCTAAGAAGCTGAATTTTGGATCTAGGTCAGCAGGGGCTAAAGCTGGCATCATATACAGATTCAGGGGAAATATCAGAGTACAAGTTGTCAGGAATCAGTGGAAAGCATGGGGAGGGCTCTGGACCCTCCTGACTCATGAACATGAAGGGTTTATGCCAAGTACGCCTAACTCATGTGATGGGCGCATCTAGGTGAGAGCAGGGAGATGTCCTGATTGGTCGCTGGCTCTAAATAGAGGTGGAAAGGCATTCAACAGACAACTGAGTTTTAACAAATACAAATAAAATTAATAATATTCCTCATTTCTACTTCTGAGCAAATCTGTCCTTCAATGTTCAGCCATTAGGTCTTTTGGCTAAGCAGTTTGCATTTGTGTTTGAAATGTGATGATGCATATGCTCTGATCCTTTCATACTTAGGGATTATTTTAACCAAGATGATGTTTCTTGTTAATGACAAATATATATATGCCTTTTTTTTAATTTTTAAACTTTACCTGAAGGCAATTCATACCACAGAAAACATGAGAAATAAGTCTTCCATGAAGCACTATTAATAAGAAATATAAGGGAACTAAACAATTTGGGAACAGTTTTTATATTTCCTATGTTAGCTGGTTTGAACTCATGTGCATTTTGAGGTGGACACACGAGACCAAGGGTAGCATCCAAAATGTTTACTGACCAGTTTGCCATGGCTACTGACCATTCAGAAAAAATTCCTACTGGAGCACTGGAGGATCCTCAAGACCTCCTGCTCACCAGGCCATAACCCTTCATTTGCTGGATCACGGGAAGGTCCCTAGAGACGCAGGGGAGGGACTATGGAAATATGGTGATGGGGGGTGGTGCTGTTACAAGAACGGACTCTGGTAGTGGTCCTTTAATAAATGTACAAGGGTATGTGAAATCAGTCTATGTATTTACAAATTTGAGGATGAATTTTCTTTAGGAATATTCTATAATTTAGGAGTCTACAAGGCAATAACATTAAACTAAAACTTGGGGATATAGGTGCCAGAATTAGACATATTTTTTTTTATTTTATTTTTTTAGACAGAGGGGAAGGTAGGTAGAGAGGGAGAGAAACATCAATGTTTGGTTGCCTCTTGCACACCCACTACCTGGGACCTGGCCCACAGCCCAGGCGTGTGCCCTGACTGGGACTTGAACCAGCTGCCCTTTGGTTTACAGGCTGGCACTCAATCCACTGAGTCACACCAGCCAGGACTAGACATAATTTTTTTGTTGTATTAACCTGGAGAAGTAACATACCCACTTTGAGCATCATCTCCTAATTTGGAACATGATGACTTACCCTGTTTGCCTTATGTGCATATAGAAAAGATTATATATTTGAAAGTGGTTTTGAAAACTCAAAATACACTATAGAAATTTAATATAATATTATTATAAATTTGTTATTCATATAATTAATTATATATTATTAAGACATCCAGTTTCTCAAATATAACTATGTTTTTATTTATTTATATATTTTTAAAATTTATTTTATTTATTTTTAAAGAGAGGGGGATTGAGAGAGAAAGAGAGGGAAAGAAACATTGATGTGAGAGAGAAACATCAATTGGTTGTCTCTCAAATACTTCCTAACCAACTGAGCCACACCGGCCAGGGCTCAAATACAACTTTGTTTTTAACACTCAGGAACCTAAAACCTATTCTGTTTTGAATCAAGCTCCCAAGGTAATATATTTCTTTCCTATCTGTTATGTCTAGAAATATTTACTTTTGAGACAAGGTCATTCAAAATATTTTGTTTCTAGAATGAGTTACTTTTAGCAGAACAATTTTTTCCCTAAGATCTTGTTTTATGATCTTTGGTTGCATTTAGAATAGCTCTGTAAATTAAAAATCAAAACAAAAGGCCCACAGAACTCTCAGACCTGTAATATATACATCTACACTAAGCTACCATTAAATGATGACACGTTTCAGCAAGAGCAGTGAGACACATTTGTACAAACTTGGAGTAGCATGGCAGAAAGACTGGCAGATGACAGGACAAACTGCTGTGATATTAGTTGAAAAAATAAGAGTGTTTAGGATTTCCTAAGTTCTAATGTGAAGGATCTGGACTTGCATATGTTAATTTATCCTTTTATAGCCTATAATTATTAAGTTCCTGGGAACTTTGACAAAGAGATTTTTTTACTTGTTTCCTCCATAGCAAGTAGTATGATTTTTATTAATGCCTATATTTTTTAAAAATCCTTACATTATTGAAGAATTTTCTTTTAGTCTAACAAAACAGTAATAAACAAAATATTTTAAACAAGGAAATTGCAGTTACTTTGTAGTGTTGAAAATTACACACGTTTGCAATAGGAAGTATATTTTCAAAAGTCTCTGTGGGTTAATTTTATGTTATACATTCAACAGAAAGCAAGCAAGCTGTGGGCTTCTTCCATTTCTTTAAAGGCCCACAGTGTATCACTCTTTTTTTGACATGTAGTCATTATACTGTTTATGAAGTCAACTATAGCTCCACAGGAGGTGTCCAAGAGATTTCATGGAAAGGTACAAAAGCTTTCTCCTTAGGAAATTACCTCAAAGACATGCAATTTACTGTAAATAGCTTCAAGAGTGTTCTTCTTATGTTAATTACAACTGAAACTGGACTTAAGCATATACAGTGTAAAATAGTGTAAAATTACTCTAAAATTTTCCTTACACAGGCCTACATATTTGATCAGTTACAATACTTACCATCTATAGGGTCATAAGATTAGCCTCAAACTCCCACTTGAACCCAGCGGGTCTGCCTTACATTACAGATGTGCCAACTGGGAATATAGACTGGTGATTTTAAGAGAAACATTTAACATTGTTCTCTAATTTATATATGGCTTTGCAGGACCCATTTGTTAATTTTATGTGTAGGTTAATTATGCTGAAACAAATGAAAAGTCCAAGGTTAAAATATTTTTGACTTCCAAACTTTGTCAACAGAGTCTTTGTATTGTCAATAGAATGACACTGACACCGTTTTCCAACCACTTACTCTAAGAAATGATTACAAACACCATGGCCAGGAGAAAAAGAAACTGATCACAAACGTGTTTGCAAAGGAGATGTCTACCCAAGTTGACAGCTCAGTCCGCATCTTAGAACTGGGGCCTGTTCTACAGTTAAAAAGACATAAAATACAAGCTTTTCCTCCCTCTTGCCCTTACTTTAGCCTACAAGAAAACAAATATATAACCCTAAAGACAGCTCATTTCAAAGAATGTCCAATTCTAGGTGACAGCTGAAGAGCTGTGGTGACGGGTTCTCCCACCCGAGTTGGGCATTTTGTCGAGTCATTAATCTTTCGTTCCAAGATGACTTTTCTTAGGATGTTCTTTCTTTCTTTTTCTTTTCTTGTCCTTGCAGATGTTGAAAGTGCTTTCATGAAGGTCAGATGCAAATACAGATGCATTACTGCTTGACAGGCCTGTCAATCTTTTCCTGTTTAAAATACCTTTTGGCACTTAGGGTTTTGAGACTCATAATCATGCCTTTTCACCTTGAATTATAAAGTCCTTTTATAGCTGTTACTGGGCTTTCAAGAGAGGCCTAATGTCATGACACCTGAAGTTCCTGTTTGCTGTTTGGAGCATAGAGTACCTCTAACAAAAACTACTAAAAGTGACGGCAAAACACAATATTTCCATTCAGGAAATAGTCCCTGAAAGAACAAATATCCATGGAGACCACACCGAAGTAAACAGCATTTCTCAAGTTAGGCTGTGCTTATCTACTCCCCAAACAGCTTCTGTCGATCTGAAACAGTTGTCTAGCACAATAAATCTCTGCAAGCTGCCTTGCTGGAGCTGACTGCCACGGTGGAAGTACATGAGCATGATTTACATTTACAATTCTGAACTTTTTGTTTTTAAATGAAAGAAAAGCTGGGATGCTTTCTACTGTGCATAAAAGCTGCAGTAATGTTACAGGTAGCTACAATGCAATTATTTACATAAGTCTATCCTTCTTATTTCCTTCTTTCTTATCTTGCTGATATTTATTTTGACTACTTTGCAAAGTGACTGACTTCATTCAGGATTAGAACAAGGCCAAGTGAACAGTGCCACCCAAGTAGTTTCTAATAACAAAACTGTTGAGTGTTTCTTCTTTCTTTTAGAATTTCCCACTTGCAGATTATGAACATTATGCAGCATGTACATGATTGAGCTATGAACATCTAGTTTCCAAGGCCACTTGTTAGGTATTCGCAAGATCAATTGCACTTACAAAACCTTTAACTGTATTTTCCAAATATCCTGGTATTTGGAATTAGATTTGACAACCTGGCTGGGAGTTAACTTGAGGCTCATCTGGATCAAGAGCCTTTGTCAAGAGAGGCAAAGAGAAATTGCCCACAATCATTTTCTCCAGACGTTTAAAAAATCTAAGTCTAATTCTTGTCAAATGGTCTGTGTCTGAGTTTGCTTTTGTGTTAAGGTGTCTATTTATACCAACAGAAAGTAGGAATTCAGATTCTTTGGTTTAAATCAGTGGTCCTCAAAATGTGGTCACAGAACTGGCCTTACTTGAGAAGTCGTTATGAGTGAAAATTCTCAGACCCTACGCAGTCCTACTGAATCAGAAACTCTAGGGGTAGGGCCCAGTAATCTGGTTAATCAGCCCTCTTTCTGCTGCTCACTACTTTTGAGAGCCACTGGTCTAAATAAATTTTGAAATTCCATTATACTTGTTTCAAATTTATGAGTCATTTTAAGCTACAATGTCATTAAGCCTGAATAAAATCTACATAATTAGTTTATAGTTTTCATTAGGTATCATGGAGATATGAAGTCAAAGTTAGAAAGTAAATTTTAAAAGCTTGATTCTGATTTAAATAGAAAATTTTATTAACAGTGTTATACCATGAAATTCCTTTCTTTTTACTTGTTTTCAATTCATTCAAGGAAAAGAAGTCACTCTAATAGGCTGGAAATAAGGTAAATCATGTATATACTGAATGTTCAGATTCCTACTTTACTTTATTTTTCTTTCTATACAACTTTCTAGTCTCCATGTTTGTTGTCATTGTCAACAGCCTTCCAAGTTATTCAGTTTTAAGGTGAAAGGAAAATTTACTTACACAGAGAAATATGTGCTAGAAATCAGTATTTCTGTAAAAGTTACTTACTTTCTAGAAGAACCCTAGAATTTTCTATGTGAAGAGAGCAATGAAGTCTGCAAAAACAGGCACTATTCTTAAAGTAGTACTCACAAGTGGGAAGAGACTGCTTAGTGTTTTATCTGTAAGAAACAACCTAGGGGTTATTGTTCACACAGAGTGGTTTGGTTTAGGATTTTGAGAGAAAGAAGGAGAGATCTGAAAAGGCCAGGCCAGTTTTCCCACTCTCGAGACTGTTCACAACTCAGTTCTCCCAACTCACTTGATAGCTTTCGGCTTAATTGGAACTTTCTCCATCTTGCCCAATAGACTTATGGCACCAGCTACAGTGATCAGTGGTCAGACTGACCTTCCTGCACCTGCGAACAGTGGGCCCTTTACCTAACCCATTGTCCTGACTCACATCCTAAAGCCCTGAGGCAATAGTTCAGAACAACAGACTAACCCTTCCCTTGTCCCCCCTGAAACCCTGTGTTTTTCTTTTAAAAATACCCCTTCTTGCTTCCCTCCACTGCTGCAGTCTGCCCAGACTCAGCCTGCCTGTAAATGCAGCTTCAAATAAAGGCAATTTGATCAGATCATCAGGCTCTTCCTGTCTCTATCTCTTGAGCACTTCTAACAGGAACTAGTAAGACAAAGAAAAAAATTAAATGTACATTTCAATAAGCTTCAGGGAAAAATAGAGGATTTCAATGGGAATACAGAAAAAGTCCTTCAGAATTGGTCATTTTCTGAAGGAAACAATGAACTCCTTTCTCCCTTTTATATCATCTCCCATTCATGAGGTGGCCAGAAAATGATTTCTCTCAGGCTCTGGGCCACAATATACACTCTCCCTAGTTTGGTAGAAGGAACCATACATTTGCAGTCAGAAAAATCCATTTCTATTCTGTGCTTAGAAACATTGGGAAAATAATTCAATAACCCTGTCTCTGCCCCTACTCCTGACTTTTAATTTGTTCTCTTCTCTGTCAAGTGAAGGGATTATACCAGAGGACCTGCTGGTAGCATCCAGCTCACCCATTCTCTGATTGTCCCATTGCTTGGCTATTAGAGTGAAAACTATAAATGACTTTTTGGCTTAAACATAACTTTTTGTTGTTTTTGGAAAAAGATGATGGTTATTTTGGTTATTTATCAAGAAACATGCTTTCTGAGTAATGCTCCCAGCATTCATGATGGATTTATATTGAGCCACCCACTCTTTCACTGTTGTAAACAACAGCCTGTATTGACGGTCTGGGGTTAAATGGTGAACTTTCAGTTATGAATCAGAGGAAAGCTCTCACTCAAACTTCACAGTTACGGCTTTGACCTCATTAGCACTAAACTTTAACCTCGAACCAGCTGAGCTAACCAGCCACAAATACTTTACCAGCCTGGGATAAAAGGCAGTTTCTTGTGGTTCAGTCCAGTTGGATTTAGCAGATGCATGAATCTGTATGTCACTTAAACTTCCAGTTTCCTCAAGTGTAAAATGACCATCACTATTTCACCTTGCAGGATACCTGTGAGTTGCTTCATTTAAACCATGTAAATTAGATTCTAGTTCTTAGCAAGTGCTCAGTAATAGTTAAAATGGTGGTAGAGATTGAACTGAAAAAAATGGAGATTGATATTTAATATATAAAAAGCTTAAAAGAATAACACATGGCACATTAAAATATAAATATGAATAAATGTATTTCTCACGTTTGCAACTAGAAGATATGAAACTACATAGAGCATATTAAAATGTAAACACAAGTAAAGGTATCTCTCAGGTGTGCAACTGGAAGAAATGAACCCAAAGGTAAATTGATGTTTCTCCTTATTCTCTTTAACCTTGATGTTTCTTCTTATTCTCTTTAACCGATAAGTAAGCAAATGCAAACCAGTCAGAATGCAAATAATCAGAGAGTAACATGGCAAGGATCCCTCAAATCAATATTTCCACCCCCACGGGATTCCCAAGTATTAATAAATGTCAGTATGTGAATGTAGATAGGTATAAGCTATTGAGAAATGATCTACATAACATAAAATAAAAATAAACTAACTTTAAAAACCTGTTTTAGTTTGAGAGAGGGCTTCTTAGCTTTCTCCTTTTCTCCATATCATTCTTCAGACTATCCATCATAACAGTGGTCTATAAAGAGGAAATTAATGCAAGAGTATGCTTCGTCCACACACAGAAGGAAAACCTGGATAGCATTTTCCAGGGAACTCTGAAACCTTCATCTGCAAAATAAGTTCTGTGAGTTCATGTTATTTGTTAATGTACAATAAGCAATGTCTCCACACATTTGCACACAAACACAAAGGAAACTTCTGCTTGCACTGTTGAAAGGAACTGTGGATATAAGTCATCTTCATTCTTCTGTTTTCTTAATAGGCATCAACTACTATCAAATGGCTCTACTTTACCAACTACTGTAGAAAGTCAGATGCTTTCTTTTATAAACCTGTAGGTCCTAAAAAGCAAACGTACAAAGTTTCGGGATTCCTCAGCTAGGTCCAGACCTTTCAGAACCAAAGAGAAAGCATGATCTCTACACCACAGCTTCTGGTCATTACAACACACGAAGGTGACAGGGTGAGAAACTGCAACCTTGCCACACAGGAGCATCAAAGATTATTTGGGTACGTTGTCTTGCTTGGAAGCAATTTCTCCTCAGGCTCAGCATGCAAACATAAAATCATCTACATTGATTAAAGAAAAACTTAATATTATACTTGTGGATAGCATATTGTATATTACAAGATATTTTTGGCTGCTTAAGACCCTGAGGTTTAGAAGTTGTTGGTTGGAAAACTTAAGGCTCCTCCATCTCTTCCCACAACATAACCAATTGCATTTGAATCGTGGATACTGCTATAGAAGGCTGCTGGAAGAAAAGGAAAGGAAACTTACTTTTTTTTTTTGTACTTTAGGTTCCCAAGATGTAAACCATGTCTGGTGGCCAGGCTCTTCTCTTTGGGATCAGCTTTGCAGGAATGAGCAAGAGTTCTATGATGTTAAGCTAACCCTAAAGAATGAGAGGGTCTGGTCTGGCGCTGAGATGGAGATGGAGGTTGTAAGACAGCTTAGCTCGCAAACAGGGAGTGCTAACCTACTACTGATGCTGGGACCTATTCTGACCCACGTCACACTTTGATTTTGTGAATATACCTTGGGAAAAATATTGCAGGTATGTGTTTTGAAAGAGTTGTGCTATTAAAGAGGCCTAACATTTGGGGTCCAGGTGCTTTTGGTCATGAGTGGGAACTGTTTAAGACAAAGAAAGGTGGGAAGGACAATATAGTCCAAGAGAAGAGCATTTGTAAATGTAATTTGAGACCATTACTGAAAATTGAACAGTTTGGCAGAAGTGTGGCAATTGGATGTGGGTGTGTAGGGCAGGAGGGGAGTGTGGACTGGGAATTACGCCAGAGAGATAAACAGCAGCCCTGTTATGAAATGCCTGTAAGCCAAGTTGAGGAGTTTTTGTGCCCTCACAATGGCTATGATTTGTGATTTAAATATCTTAAGCATGAAACTGATATAATCCAATTAGTGATTTCAAAAGATCCCTCCGGCTACAGTGCAGGGAGGCCAAAACTGGAGATAAGGAGATCAGTTGGGGGCTGTTTCAGTGTTCTAGGTGAGACTTGATGATGGAAAGTGGCAACTGAGAGATTAAAAACTTCTTTAATAAATAAAATGTGTAAGTTTGGCTTATGATGGAGGAGGCTGGAGCAGAGTGAGTTTTGGGGAGGTAAACAGGGGCTAGAATATTAAGAATTTCTAAAGCTAGAGGAGTTCAGATTTTACTTGAATGTGATGGAAACCTAGTGGGAGGTATGGAGCCAAGGAAAGACACTCATTTACATTTTGAAAACGTCACTCTGACTGCTCTTGCTTGCAGAACAGATTGTAAGGGAGCAATGGCGGCAGCTGAGAGTCGAAGGAGGGCTATAAGTTCAAGTGTTAGCGCTCTATAGAGTTGCTGCTCAGTAAATTCCCCGGGATTTGACAAGACTATAGAATTGGTAACAGAAAGTCTTCCTTGTATCACAATCATAGACTAACACAAAGAATGTTTCATTTAAACTTCATGATATGCACAAAAAATGATAGAAAAGATATAATCCACAGGAAATTTCTGGTAGAATGAGGTCTTTGACATCTCATTGGGCATCTGTATCTCTTAATAATCTTTTATTCAACAAGCAACTATAAAAGCCGTTCAACTCTTCTTTAAAACCCTCAAAAATCAATTCATCCTGTAAATTTTGGCTTTTGCCATTTTCCACGGCACAAAGTTGCAGAAAACTTTTCATTCTTTTGCATCATGACAAATGAGCAGCAGGATGAAAACAGCATCAAAATTTATAATAAATTGACGTTATAAACCTCCAGATTCCCCTGAGATGTTCTGATTTCCCTGACAAACTGGCCTGCACCAGGGCCCTGTAGGTGGATTGACATAACCTGACAGGGTAAGTAAAGCCTCTTCTTTCAAGTTCCAACTACTGAAGGGATTGAGTCATTTGATTTTGAAAGGAAATTTATCCTCCTGAGCTTCTTATACCATGAAAGACACAGGCCTTCCATGGAAGCTGGGGTTTTCAAAGCTGCAGCATCTGGAACTCATTCCCAGACAACTGCCCAGCTTCCCTGTATAAACATTGCCTTTCTTCCCTTCATCTTTCTTTCTGATGTTAAATGCAAAATGTTGCTGAGAAAGCTAATGTTGATCATCAAGAAACATTTATTTGAGAAAATTATATCATAGGTTTCTTCCATCCTCATAAAGCCTAAAGGATGAAAATAAGCCTTAAACAAAATGCCTGTTACCTTGACTAATCTTAGAGGATTTCCTTTTTCTTTTCTTTTCCTTTTTTTTTTAAAGTAATCAAATATAAATAGATATGTTTAGAGCACAGTTAGAAGATGTACAGGTCAGTCTTCAAGACCGAAGAAAGTTCAGACATGTTTTTACAATTGAGGCCTAAGCGCTTAAAGACTTTGTTCAATTCACAGTAAAATGTCATAGGTTTTTGAGGTAAAGCATATGTACATTCAAAGAAAAATAAGGTTTTCAACTGCTGTCACTTGACAAAGAGTAATTATTTTTTGAAATGATGGTGGTCATAAGCAGGTTCATTTCAGATACCACCTCCCGGTGCTGGGAGACTTCAGTTTCTTTGATAAGACAACGTGTTATACATTTTAAACTTGTTTCATGCACACAAACCTGAAGACATTTCTACTTTCAAAAGATGCAGCACCAGTAGGAAAATACATGTGTTCAAAGACCATTTAGCACTTACTACCAACCAAGAAGCTATGGTTTCGCTTAAAAAATGAGTAAATCTTGTCAGGATAGTGGTAACATCTGTATTGGAAATATCTATATTCTTTCTGTTTTATTTTTTCCTGTCTAATTGAGTTTGGGTAGGTTTATCAATTTTATTGGCCTTCTTAAAAATAAAACCTAGATTTTGATTTTCATTAATCCCTACTCTGATATTTATCATTTTCTCCCTTCTGCTTAATTTTAGTTTTATTTGCTTTTCTTTTTCTAAGATGGATGTTTCTTCTCTAATATAGGTGTATATTTCCTCCATATTGTTTTCACCTTAATTCAGTTCAAAATTCTTTTCATCTCCAGTTTGATTTCTTCTTTGATTCATAGACCTTTTAGAAGTATATTGTTTAGTTTCCAAAAAATTGTAAGTAAATGTAAAATCCATATAATATGCCTTTGTTATTGATTTCTAAATTACCTCCATTTTGGCCAAAGAACATACCTTGTATAACTGGAATCTTTTAAAATATATTAACATTTATAATTTTGTTCAGAAAATGGTATATCTGGGTAAATATTTCCTTTGTACTTAAAAACAGTTTGTATTCTCCTGTGATTGAACAGAGTGGTCTGTAAATGTTAATAAGTCAAGTTGGTTCGTTGTGTTGTTCATATCTTCTGTATTACTAACTTCAAAGCTTTGTAATTTCTATGATTGTGGCGGTGTCTGTTTTTCCTTGCAGTTCTATCGTGTTTTGCTTCACATACTTTGAAGCACTGTTATTAGGTGCATAAACTTTTAAGACTGTCGTATACATTTGATGGATTTACTCACTTATTATTCAATGGCCTTCTTTATTCCATGCAATATTTTTGTTTGGAAATCTGCTTTGTCTGAGGTTTGGCAATTTTGAGTTGTAGATGTACGTGTTGGGGAAGAAGGGAGTGTGAGAATTAGGTCAGAGAGAGAAGCAGTTTGTTTTTGTTGTTTTTAAATATTTTTTATGATTCTATTTTATATCCTCTGTTGGCTCATTAGCTACAACCTTTTGTTATTTAGAGGTTGCTTTAGGGTTCAGAGTTAACATTTTTAACTTACCTCAGTTTAATTTTCAAGTGATATTATAGCCCAAACTACCCGATATATGTACTTCTATTTCTTCTTTCTTTGTGATATTGTCATCCATTTTGTCTTTATATTCATATATCATAAACCTCACACTAGATTATTAGTTTTGTTTAAACAATTGGCTGTCTATTATGGAGTTTCAGTAATGAGAAATACTGCCATATATTTACTGGTATAGTAACCATTTCCAATGTTCTTCATTTGTTTGTATAAATTTATATCTCTATTTGGTGTTATCTTCTTTCTGCCTGAAAGAGTTTTTTTTTAGTTTTCTTCTCTCTCTCTCTCTCTTTTTATTTTTTTTGTAGTGCAGGTCTGCTGGCAAATAATTCTTTCGGTTTTTGTATTTCTGACTTTTTTTTTACCTGCATTTTTAAAAGAGAATTTTGCTGACAATAAAATTTCAGGTTGACAGTGTTTTAATAATGTTGCTTTGTTGTCCTGTTGATTGCATTGTTTCTAATGAAAATCTCTGTATGGAAAGTATATTCTTTCTCTGGCTGCTTCTAAAACTGCCTCTTTGCCAGTGGTTTTGAGAAATTTCGGATACCTGTTGGTGTAGTTTTCTCTGTGTTTCTGATGTTGGGTTTTGTTAAGATTCTTGTAAGTCTGGGTTTATAGTGATCATAAAGTTTGAAAATTTTCACCTATTTCTTGAAATATTTTTTCTCTTGCCCTTTGAGACCTTCAATTAGGCACAAATTAGGCTACTTGAAGTTGCCCTACAGTTCACAGTCTCACTATTCATTCGTTCTTTTTTCTCCTGTGTGCCATTGTGTGTATTTCTTATTGCTGTGCTTTTAGTTTTGCTGAGTTTTTATTTGACAAACTATAATCTACCATTTATTCCATCCACTATATTTTTTATGTGAGAAATCATCATTTCATCTCTAAAAGGCTGGCTTTTTTGTATTTTCCTATCTTCTACATCTGTACTTGAATTTTTGAGCATGTGACATAACTATATTAACCATTTTAATGTCTCTCTCTTCTGAATCTGACATTTGTGATAGTCCTGCTGGTTTTGATTGGGTTTTCCCCTCATTGTCGGATATATTTTTCTGCTTCTTTGCATGCCTAGTAATTAAATGCCAGATACTGTGGATTTTATCTTGTTGGGTGGTAACTACTTTTATAATTCAACAAATATTATTGAAGTTTGTTCTGAGATGCTAAGTTACTTTGGAAACAATATGGTTCTTTTGAATTCTGACTTAAAAATTTGTTAGGCAGGACTAGATCCATATTTAAACTAAAACTAATTGTTTACTTTTGAAGTAAGACCATTTTGGGTATTCTACTATGTCTTCTGAATTATGAGTTTTTTTCTCCATGACTGGCGGAACAGACAATGTTTCTCACCCTGTGTGAATGCCGTTATGATTCTTTCTTATTCATTTGGGTAGTTCTTTCTCTAGCTTCAGAGAGTTTTCTCACATGCATGAGTTTATCAATGCTCTGCTGAATACTCAAAGGAGACCCTTTGAAGGGTTTCTCCTCTCTGTATTTCTTTTCTTCAAGCTTTTGCTGCCTTTATTTCTCCAGATTCTCAGCATTATTTTCTCAACCGAGGGAATCTGCGATAATCTGCCCAAGTTCTCCTTCTGGGTGCCAAGGCCTATAAACTCTCTCTCAGCAGTAAACTGAGACGATCTGCTCACTTTGCATGCTTCTCAGCTCTTAAGGATCACTTTTCTGATCTGTGGTCGTTTCAAGCAGGAGGACAAGCCCGGTCCCTGTTATTCCATTTTTACTTAAAGCAAAAATCCACCTCATAATTTTTAAAATAAGGAACTGATAAATCCCAATTTACCAATAAAATAATTTAATATTTGTAAAATCTTTATGATTGCAAGGACTGTTTCTTTTGAATCTATCGTATTTTTTATCTATAGCAACCAATCCAAAATTTATCTCATCTCTCTCTCAATTTCCATCTCAAGTGTTATATCACATTTCCCTCAGGCAGATGATTTTTCCTCCTCTGAACTTACATTATTCTTTTTACTTTATCTATATGTTTATCCTATTCCTTCTGCTAAATTTTGAACTATTAGAAGGGAGGTTTTGAATTCTTATTTTTTTATATCTGCCACAGTAACATGTGCTTAGTACATTGTAGTCACATCATTTTCAAGGGGAACAAGGGGCATCTGTGACATGGGATAAAATATCTAGCAAAAACATGAGATAGCTTTGTTACCCCCTAACAAAGCTTATGCTGTTAGTCATTTGAAATTTGTTCATTGAAATAGAGAACTGTTTTTTGCCTCCCAGAATATGAGCATAATCAATAGATGCCCTGTTAGTAAACAACATATTTTTGAACACTTTACATTAATAGGAGAAAAACATTTAACCTTAAAGATCAAAACATGTAAAACAAAAGCAATCTCTGTATCTAACCACTAACACTTCATTTTAATTTGCTCAGTGTGTGCCTATACCTCAGTCCCCTGAAAACAGTGGTCATGGTAACATACTGTAGGTTCTGCAAGTAAGAAGATTCAACTGTTAATAGGAAGGATCCCCTGGAATTCCTCTGACCTTCAATAATTAAGATTACTAGAAATATATATATATATAATATATTTTATTGATTATGTTATTACATTTGTCCCAATTTTTCCCTCTTCATTCCCTTCCACCCAGTTCCCTCCGTTCCCTTCGGTAATCCCCCCCTTTAATTCACATCCATGGGTCATGCATGTAAGTTCTTTAGCTACTCCATTTCCTATCTGTTCTTAACATCCCCTGTCTGCTCTGTACCAATTTGTACTTCTTGATTCCTGTACCTTTTTCCCCATTCTCCTCCCTCCCCTTCCCAACTGGTAACCATCCAAATGATCAGCATATCTATGACTCTTTCTGTTCTGCTTGCTTGCTTAGTTTGTTTTTGAGATTCAATTATTGCCATTTTAATATTCATAGTTTTGATCTTCTTCTAAAGAAGTCCCTTTAACATTTTATATAATAATAGCTTGGTGATAATGAACTCCTTTAACTTTACCTTGTCTGGGAAGCGCTTTATCTGCCCTTCAATTCCAAATGATAGCTTTGCTGGAGAGAGTAATCTAGGTGGCAGGTCCTTGCTTTTTATCACTTTGAATACTTCTTGCCAGTCCCTTCTAGCCTGCAAAGTTTCTTTTGAGAAAATAGGTGACAGTCTTATGGGAACTTGTTTGTAGGTAATGTCTGCTTTTCTCTTGCTGCTTTTTAGATTCTCTTTATCTTTAACTTTTGGCATTTTAGTTATGATGTGTCTTGGTGTGTTCCTCTTTGGGTCCATCTTGTTTCAGACTCTCTGTGCTTCCTGGACTTGTATTTTAGTTCATTCACCAAATTAAGGAAGTTTTCCTTCATTATTTTTTCAAACAAATTTTCAATTTCTTGTTCTTCCTCTTCTCCTTCTGGCACCCCTCTGATTTAAATGTTGGTATGTTTGAAGTTTGTTCCAGAGGCTCCTTATCCTATCCTCATTTTTTGGATACTTTTTTATTTTTACTGTTTTGATTGAAGGTTTTTTTCTTCCTCGTGTTCTAAATTGTTGATTTGATTCTCTGTTTCATCTACTCCACTATTGATTCCCTGTAAATTTTTCTTTATTTCACTCATTGTAATCATCATTTCTGTCTGAGTCTTTTTTTATACTGTTGAAATATTCAGTGAGTTCCTTGGGTATCCTAATAATCAGTATTTGAACTCTGCATCTGATAGGTTGCTTATCTTCGTTTTGTTTAATTCTTTTTCTGGAGTGTTGTTCTGTTCTTTTATTTGGGCCATATTTCTTTGTCTCCTCATTTTGGCATCCTCAGGTAGAGCTATTTTGAGTCTCCATCTTAGTAACATGGCCTACTGTAGAAAAGTGCTCCAGTAAGTTGGATAGGGCAGACCTTTAGGTAATTGCCTAGGTGGGGACACTTGTGTGAACCAGGTTGATGGAGTCTCTGATATGGTGTCGCTGCTCCATGGCTCTGTGTGTGGGAGAACTCATAAAGGATACAATGGCTGCTGCTTGGCCTCAGGAGTTTTGTCTGGGAGGAAGCTATCCCCTGGTACTCACCCTGATGCCAGATACTTCAGTTTCTTCTTGTGTACCATTGGTGCCCCTCCAGCAGCTGTTCCAGTGCTGAAGCCCAAACAGAATGAGTTTGTGTAAGTCCTAAGTCCACTGTGGGTCCTTTAAGTGAAGACACCTGAAAATCCTGCAGTTTCTTCAGCCACTCCAACCTCCACTGGTTTTTATAGCCAGAAGTTTTAGGGACTTATCTTCCTGGCACTGGAACCCTAGGGCTTGATGGTGACTGGGCTATATGTGACTGGGATCCCTAGCTCCTGAGGTGTCCTTCCTGATTTTTATCCACCATACGTAGATGTGGAACTGCCCATTCTGTATCACCACATCTCTGCCCCTCCTACCCATGTGATTGAATGTGACTTCTTTAATTCCTTGGTTGTCAGACTTCCATATAGCTTGATTTTCTGATAGTTCTGGGTGATCGTTGTTTTGTAGTTTAGTTGTAACTTTTCCTGTGGTTGTGCAAGGAGGCAAGCTGTGTTTACCTATACTTTCATCTTGACCTGAAGTTTATATATATATATAATTTTTTTAAATATACTTTATTTTTCCTTTTTTTAAGAAATATTTTTTGGCCTATGCTTACTTTGCATTTGCCAACAAATCTATATAATAATAAAAAAACTATGCTACCAATAAGATACTACACATATATATCACAGTACACAAAAGTGCATTTCTTAGCATTTTGGACTTTGGACAAATTTATTTAGAGCAAATACACATGTATTTTCTTGCTTTTTTTTTTCTCAAGCACTTTGTTGTGTGAAGGTAATGTACTGAGATGATAAGTAATTTGAAGCATATATCAAACATTTTTATTGAAACAATAAATTATTTGAAGGCAGAAATCAAACGTTGTTTGTTTTTCTTTTACTGATTGTGAAAGAAAATGTAATTTCAAATTTAACCTTTTTGCCACCAGCCAACAAGCAGTTGTTATTTGTTATATGACAGATTTTTTTCTTATGCATAAAGTTGAACCATGGGTAAGTATTCTCTTATTGCCCTCAAAGAACTTGTACCTCTAGTGGGAGAATAAATACATGAAGTAAATACTGTATGGTGTTTCAAATGTTGTAATAGAGATGTATACCAGTAACAGTGTGAGCAAAAAAAAGAGAGAAGGAATCTATGATGCCAAAAAAGGCTCCACAAAATAGATGATCAAGCTGAATATTCAAGAACAAGTGTGACTTTATGAAAGGAATATTCTAGGCAGAGCAAATAATCTAAACCAATTGAAAGTTGAGAAGCATAATAATTCTTGGCACTCTATGAGAATTGCCAGTAGTTTGATATGGTTACAGCTTGGGGCAGAAAAGAAAAGGAATTAAAGGGGACAAAGGGGAATTAGAGGGGTGTAAAATGGGAAGGGAAAGCCGAAAGATGTGATATTAAAAAAATGGAGTAGGGATTGAAGTTCTTGTATTTTGTTCAAAGAGGTTTAGTTTAGCAGGGTTTCTCAGTAGAGGGTGCTTTGACGTTTTGGGGAGGACAAGTTTTTCTTGTTCTGAACTTTTCAAGTATTGCAGGAGAGTCAGCTTCTCTTCCCTCTACACACTAAATATCAGTAGTGCTCACTAGTCATTGGGACATCTAAAAAAGCCCTCCATC
Organism: Tonatia bakeri; assembly: GCA_004024845.1. NCBI lineage: Eukaryota > Metazoa > Chordata > Mammalia > Chiroptera > Phyllostomidae > Tonatia > Tonatia bakeri. The sequence goes on along the minus strand of PVIA01003508.1, from coordinate 98,712 downwards.
CAGTTTTTCTGAATAGTCTTTAAGAGTGGTACCATCTTGACTGGAGAACCACTGAAGGATGAAAAGCTGATAAAAGGTATTAAACAGAATTTTATAATTTCATTTGTTCACTTTTTCCTTATTCCTATCCTTTTATTTTTGAATACTGACTGTGAAGTTAATGTATAGCACACTAAACAGAACTATGGGAGCTTTCATTCTGTAAGAACACATTTATTTTCAATGATGGGTAACATTTATGTATAGGAAGAATTCTTGTCACTAGAGTGATTTTTCAAAAACTTAAAACATTTATTGTATAACTGATGTATGATCATGAGGACAAATTAGAAAACAAATAAACCAATCTGGAGAAAATACAAATCAACCATATCTACTCAACCAGGAATGACCAGTTAACACTGGGCTGTATGTCCTTTCTCTTTCAAACCTATTTTGCATACAACCATTGTTCCAGGTTAATAAAGACGCACACTATATATTTATATGGACATTATATTTCATGATATAATTTATAATTTGTTTTATAATTTTTCAACCACTATAACACTTTAACATTATACTAATTTTCTACTAAAACAATTTTATGTGAAATCTCTATATACATCTCACTGATTATTTTCTTAAATTTCTAGAAATAGGCTGAAAGGTCTTTGTATTCTAAGGCTTTTACATGTGTATTTCCAAATTTTCTTCTGGAAAAAATTTTCACTAATCAGCAATATCAAAGGGTATAGGTTTGTTCACATGTTTAGTAAATGTTGCTTTCATTTTAAAAATCTCTTAAAACTGCTTAGCAATTGAATAAGGCAAACACTAACCAGACACTCACATTATGTACACTTATTTGACTGTATGTAGAGTTGGATATTTTTCCTGGTTAATGTTTATTAATCACTTCTATTAATTGACTGTTTCTACTTCTATTAATTGACTATATCTTTTAAGACTTTTTCATCTTTTTCTTTAGATGGTATAACTACTTAGTCTCTTCTAAATAGAAATTTTTCATTTGTCTTTCAATATTGTTTAAGGTGCTTGTTTAGACATTCTAAACATTTTGATAAATAATGAACATAAACTATCACCCTTTCATTTTCCTTTAGAAAAGGCATATCTACTCCAAGTTTACCTAAATATTTATCATATTCTAGTAATTTTGTGATTTCCTGTTTTATATGTAATCTTTAATCCATATAAAATTTATTTTTCTGTAAGTTATGAAGTAGATCTCTTTGTATTTTCTCAAATGGTTGGCCATTTGTTCTTTATCAATTATTAAATATATTATCTTTTCTTACTAATTTCAAGTATCTTCATCATATGTGAAATTCTTATATAAATACTTTAGTGTATGTGGGGATAATTTAATTTGGTCAATTTTTTAATTTAATTTTTAACTCATATATTTGGTATGTAGGAAAGTTAGAGTTGTATATATTTATTCTATAGCTGGCTACTTTATTAAGCTCTCCCATTAAATTTTTTAGATTTAAAAATTGATTCCTTTGGAGTTATTAGGTAAAAAATATATTATCTGGAATTTTGTTACCTTCTTTTTATTTTTGATAACTATTTTTTAAACCTAGTGATATTGGCCAGAACATCTAAAGCAATATTAAATAATAATGGTTATATTCTTATTTTATTATATGCTTTAATAGTAAAACTCTGCAAGTAATGGTGAATGTTTGTTTGAGACTGTTATTTATTATTTTAAGATAATATATGGGTCTTCCTTTGTTACCCCAAATTTTACTTTAATCAGCAATATTCAGCAAATATCTTTTCAGTTTCTATTAAGGTAAGATCTTATGTGATCTATTAGTACATTTGAAAATAATGACCACTATATTTACAGGCATTTTCTTAGACCAATTCCTATTAATAGACATGTTATATATATCAAGATTTATGATTTATGAGTATTTATTTAAAATTTTTGCACCTGTAAATAACAGCTAAACTCCAGTTGTCTTTCTGTGTTTCCTATGTCAGTTTCGATATTAGGTTCTTTTACTTTGGAGTTACAGAATAGCTTTTGGTTTATACCTCTTCAGTTGCTTAACCTACTTATATATTTTCATTAAATTAAACATATTCATGATCAAAACCTTAAAAAAAGAAGAGAAACCAATTTATTTGTTTGTTTTATACTAAAGGAAAAATGAGAAAGTAAAACAAGTAACTCATTCCCCTATGCTCTCACTTGTGCCCTGGAGATAGCAGAACCACAGTTTTCTCTGGAGTGAGTGTGGCTTGTAGCAAGTACGATATTGATGACCTCTTTTGGACCCTGACTTGAAATGTATAAAGCCTCCTTTGATTCACAGTATGTTAAACAAAAAAATACATTCATACATAGCCTGAAAAGTAGGTGTCCCAGCTTAACTTTTGCTTCTTGTTTTCAAGGGGTGAAACCAACAAGAATATTTGATTAAAAAATTTAATGACATATTTATACTTAAATTACTTTAAAAAATCTAAGCCCTAAGTCTAGATAACTAGATAACATAAGTCTAAATATTTAAAGGACTTTAAATATTTTACGTAATTTTAGATTCTTTATATAATGGATTTAGAATTTTATTTTTTGAAGTTGTTGAAACAGTTTAAGTGTCATTGGAATTATCCATTCTAGGGAGAATTAAATAAAATTTACCTCTAAAACTATCTGGGCCATAAAGATTTTTTTTCTGGTATTGTTGAATTTCAAGCACTGTACTACATCTTGAAGTGGGGTACCAAGTGTGTTTATTTTTTAGAAATTCCTCAGTATTTGTCTTGTTGATAGTTCCTGTTTCTCTTTTCTATCATTAAGACATAGTGGTTTTTGTCCTTTTAATTTTTATTTTAAAAATATTTTAATAGGACTTTGAGGAGAAGTAAACTCAAATGAACATGTAGAACCAGATGTTTCTCTGAGTTGTTCAGAGGGATAGGCAAGCATTCATAGTGGCACTTCTCACTGTCTAACACAGGAGCAGCTGATCAGCAGTGAAAAAGAATGCAGGTAAAAGCAGAGATGAAAGACAGGGAACTTCCTGATGACAAGTCAGTCTTTTCTGAAGCAAGAGTGCTTCCCTGCCCGTAAGTTCTACAGATCATCTCTTAATCCTTATAGTACATTTTTTCCCTTTACTTAAGCCAACACAGTGGGTTTTATCTTCTTAAAATCAACAAATGTAAGCACATGTGCCACACCAGAGAGAGATGCAGACATGTTTGGAGTAAGGGATCTTCTCTGTAGGGGGTTGAGGCCCCTCAACCGATAGTATTTGGGAATTAATGTTAATGTGGCTCACTTGTGCTCCTAGGGGGGCGGGGTCTGAGGACATCTAGGTTACACATTTTAAATAACATAAAAACCAAAAATGGACTCTATTGCAAAATCCACACTGTCCATAATGTAAAAACAAATTAATGGCCCAGTTGCTTTCAACTGTTTCTGAGACCAAAAAGAAATTTCTCCCCAGAGTCCTCATGGAGGGGACTCTGTACAATGCAGTGAAAAAACCATAATGCCAAGTGGTCGTGCTTTTCAGTGTATTTGTCCTCACATGTAAGTCTTCAGTTGGGACCTCTGCTTTAAATGAGCTCTTAGGAAGATCAAAGTAAACAAGCAAAGATTTCCCTCCACTGGGTCTACACATTACCTCAGAATAAAAAAATAACCAAAAGAAAAAAAAAGCTAAAGAAATCAAACTTCTCAGGGAATTTACTGGATTTTCTGTTTGTTAGAGTCATTAGTCAAGTTGGCCACCAAAAAACAAACAACGACAACAACAAAAAGAAAGAACAATTTGGACTAGAATTGTCCCTCCCAGCAATGAAGTATGGGTACATAGATGGAATGACCAGGGTCAGGATACTCAGGATGAAACTCATTTGAAGACTAGAAGAAGGTCCACTTGGTTTGTACACTTGCCATCTGGATTATTCTCAGGATCTCAACCTGATTGCCTGCATAGTACTCTGAGTCAGCAATGACTGCGAGTGCGGATAAAATCATACAGACCAATGGGCTAAATGCTGATTTGTGTAATTAACCAGCTCTGAGAGCTCTCAGTAGAAACTGATTGGATTTTCAACTTTTATAAAGCTTTTCTACTGGACGATTGTTATGGTCATTGAAACTAGAAGTGGAATTGTGGCTGAACCCTCAATAACATGATATAAATGCCAACACTGCTATTTAGCTGTTAAGCTGAACAATTAAGAACAACAGAAGGTACAGGGTGTCCCTGTGAGAGCTCTGATTTCAATACTGGGATTGCCAATTTGTTAGCCTTTCACTCTTTTCTTAAGGGAAGTTCTGGGTCATAAAGAACTTACTGAAGGCCTATGTTCAAGTGGAAAATTAGGAGCTTCACTTCCTAAAGACATGTTTAACCTCCTCCTTTGAGGGTGGTGTGGGTTTCACATTCATGTGCCCCAAAATCTTGTAAAATGAGATTCTCTATGATGAATCAGTTGTAAAAGCTAATTACTTTAGGAACAATCTCGCTCTTTACAAGTATTTGCATAGCTCACTATTTTTCTGGAAAAAGGGGGCATGTTCAAGTGCTGCTATGAAGATGTGATTTACAAGCATCCTATGTGACAGAAAATCAGAGCTGAAGTTCAGTCATCAAACAGCATAATTCTAACAGTTAATTTGCTCTTATCTGCTATGATATCAGTAGACATTTGAATAATGGATATCAGTGGCAAAGAGTTATCATCTTTTCATTAGATAATGAATAAGATTTTTATGATAATTAAAATACAGAGGCAAAACAAATGAAAGCAGAACTTATAGGGTCACAAAAAGCAAATCAGTGAAAAGTAGAAAACATATATATTTTGAGACAAAGAATAGAGATAGTCTGTCCTCTGTTATTCCCAGATTGACAGTGAATTTTATTTTTGTCCCTACCTTTAAAAAGGATATAAAAAAGAATATGTGAGTATCATGCAATTCCTATACAGCAGAACTGGGTGAGAATCCTTGGGTGAGATGGCTCAGAAGGGTAAGCACTGTTTATGGGGTGCTATATTATCTTTTCAATTTATTGTATGTCTATACTATCATGTCATTATTGCTATAAAAGTGGGTTATGCATTTTTCTGCAATACTCACCATTATATGTAACTTTCCATGTCATTTTATGTGGGAGAAATGTTTTAATCATACATGTGAGTATCTTTGCAAGTTAATGAAAGCATTTTAGGCCTATTACTTGCTTTGCCACATTTGTCAATCACAGTATCTGGTACTTAGTAAGAAATTATTAAATATATTTTAAATTAAGTTAATAGACATATTTGCTAGAACCTTAGCCGCTGAGGAGGTTTAGACTTTTTGGTTGTTATTCGTGGTAGATAGAATGATATCCTGCATGGTCCTCCACTCCCATCCAAATATCTGAAATCTGTGACTGTATTACCTCACATGGTGAAAACAAACAAACAAACAAACGACAGCCTTTCATCTTGTGATTAAATTAAGAATCTTGAGTTGGGGAGATTATTCTGGATTACCCAGATGGGCCAAGTATAATCATAAGGGTTCTTGTAAGAGGGGAGCTGAGGGGCCAGATTCAGAGGAGGAGATGATAGCAGATGCAGAAGGCAGAGAGGAAAGATGTTTGATAATGCTGTGCTGCAGTCTTCGAAGGTGAACAATGAGGCCGTGAGCCAAGGAGAGCCAGTAGCCACTAGAAGCTAGAAAAAGCAAGGAAACGAATCATCTCTACAAGTCTCCAGAAGGAATGCCACCCTGCCAGTTCATTTTAGACCTCAAACCTGCAGAACTCTAAGATCATAAATTTGCATGGGGTTTTTTTTTTTTTTGAGCTTTTGGTAACTTCTTACCCTTGTAATAGGAAATGAATGCATTATTCTATTACTGACTTGCATTAATTACTTCTTTAAATTCTTCATGTTATAGAGTGGAAATTCTATGATATATCATTAGTCCTTAGATTCCTTTCAGATAAAGCCCTCAGGGATTGCACATTTTGTGTAATGAAGCAGAACTCAGATTTGTCACTCTCCTGACTTATAATATCTCTTATAAAGAAGGGACAGCATGTTCACGTTAGTACCCTCAGGGAATTTTTACCACATGTTAGTTTGGCTCTAATGTATGTTGCTTTCTCTGCTTTTCTCAGTAAATAAAAGCTGTGTAACATCATAATGACAAGGGATGGGGACTCTGCCATCCCTTCTAAGTCCCACAGAGGGTGCCCAGTCCAGGCCAAGGCAGAGAAGTGGTGCCGCCAGTGAAAATGACTGTAAGTGGAAACTCTGGACATTCACTGATTTCTTGGTGCTCTAAGGGATTTGGCTGTGAGTTCACTGCATGAGTGTAATGATCCATTGTGTCAGAGGTTACACACCAGATTAAGAGGTGACAGAGGGAGACAGTAATAGTAAAGAGACCACAATTGGTAGATCTTAAGAGCTAGTTTTTCATTGGCAGCTAATAGGCCTGGAATGAACCCTCCATAGGTGCCCAGTCCCCTTTGTGGTCAACTCAAGGTGGGCCAAGCAGCAGGTTGTCAGTGTATAACATGCATGACTCAGAATGACTCAACACTACCTGGACTTGTTTGCACCATGAACTAAGATGGGTGAATGACTCGATATACTGTGTAGACATGTTATAACTACTGAGGAATTGAGCAAAAAGTTAGAATATTCTTCAGTTATATATAAGATGAGGACTAGAAGCTCACAAGCTACCATAAATACTCTTATCTCATGATTGAAGTTTTAAGCTTATAGTAAATAGGCTCCATAAAAAAAATATAGAATGAGGAATATCATTAAGAAAACTTACTTTCCTAGGATCAAAAATAACTTTTTGGTTAAACTCACAGAATTATGAAGTCAAATAAAAATACTTTTCCACTGAAAACCTCTTGAAAATTAGAAGGAGAGTTTTTCTTCTGTTGCTTATAGTTATGCATCAATGGTTAGATCCCAGACGTCTAATGGCTTTCTTCCTGGCTGGCCAGGCAGATCTGACTCTATCTGCCTGTATGCCTGCCCTGGGGAGCGGGGGCCAGATGCATCTATCTGGCTCTTTGTTGGCATTTTCATGTGTCTGACTGATTTGTACAAGCTGAATGTTTCCATGTTCTCATTAGAGTAGTGAATGAATAAACAACCGAACACACCAAGCTAGCCATTAATTCATACTGGGGACAACCACAAAACATGGTAAATATGAAAACCGGTATTGTGCAATGGGACTCAGGAGCAGCTGATTTACGAGAAATTTCACATTATAATCAGGATAGTTGAATTTACTGACTTACTGGGTTTGACACAACTATGGTTTTCTATTTCTTCTCATCTGTTGGACAAACTATTTATTTCTCACAGGAATAATATTGGTTGCTTTGGTGCTTGGGCTCAGAGGCCTCATTTGTAGCTGGTCAACATTTTGCTAAAAGCTTTGTTAAAATAAAATAGACCATTCTCTAATGTGTGTGGAAACTCTGGGGATGGGAAGAAGGAGCCCTTTCTTGGTGAGAAAAAAACCCCTAATTTTGCTTTGGTTTCAATACAGTATTCATTTCTTATTTGACTCATGAACAATTCAATATATGCAGCCTACTCAGTTTGGAATAATGTTTGGTTTTAGGGCATTGTGAATAAGAAATAACATAAAATAATTCTTGGAAGATATTTTTATATTATTAAAGAACACGTATACTTAAAGCGAATGTCTTCTTTGTGTTTAGTTTCTATTTATCAAGGAGTATGACGATGGTTAAAGGTGCCCTCATTCAAACCTAAACAAGGGCCGACAATGTTTTCTGAGGGTAATCGGTTACTTGGGGAGTCAACCTGGGGAGGCGACAAGCTACCAGTCAGTGTGCCAATGGAAACAACTTCCTCCTCCTCACCATGTCATCATATTAACTGCCACTTCCTTTTAGTGTTTACAAAGCATGCTTTGTGCATGGCTTGGGTTCAGGTCATGAAAGTCTTTTATAATTAAGCAGTGCTGTTCCTGACCGAAAAATCTCAACCAAGCGCTCCTTGGGCCCTGCCCTGAGAAAGCTGCAGGAGAGGCACTGTGGTGTGGAGCAAAGAGCATCGGAGCAGAAGTCAAAAGGGTGAGGTGCTGTTTTAGCTCTTTTCCTGGTCCTGTGATCCTATGTGCATCTTTCCCAGTTATCTCATGTGATAACACATGTGGCCTGCTAATAACACAGGGTGATGTGTGACGTAAACCAAGAATGTGAAAGTGCTCTGTAGTCCATAAGGTACTGGGCAAAGATTAGATGTTCCTGGAATCTGATTTCACAAAGGCTTTGCCCTGACTGATCCTAGTCTCACTACATGGTCAACATCAGCCCCTGGCATCTCAGCCCATCAGAGGAACAGAGCCCCCTCCTTGACAGCTGGAAGACAGAGCCATCCTTAGAACTGGGCTTTTCCATTCTGATGGCTCATTCTCACCTCCTCCAGCTTCCATATGCCCTGTGCAGATGCCACCACCTTAGGGATGTGGCCTGTTGCCTCCCCACACACAGAGTGTTCCTCCCAGAGCGCACACACCCAGGACACAGGAGTGTGGCTCCCCCTCCCCACCCCCACCCTCAGGAGAACAGTTCAACACACCTCATTGTCCTTACTACACCCACACTTTGCTCTTTCCTGCTGCCCCCTCGTCCATGTGGCCTCTCCACATTTCCATGTACTGGAGGCGGCAGCATCATTTCCCTTTCATTATCGGGTTCTCAGGATGTAATTTGCTCACTCTGACTCAGTATGGGTCCAAGCCCTTTTAACAACTTGTTTACAAATTGAGAACTGGTGCTGATAACGTTGAAAAAGGACTGAGTCAGTTTGTTCACACTGCTCAGTCCACAGACAGGCCCCATAGGCAAAAAGGAATTGCAGAGAAAGGAGGGTGGGGGATTCAAAGAGGTGAAAGAAAATGGAAGCAGGGGAAGAAAGCACAGCCTTACAGGAAGGGCTGGAACAACTGGAATCATTTTGGCCTAAAGGCCAAGTATGCCAAAATGCTAGCCAGCTGTTCTTCATCTTCACAAAAGGAGGAAACAAGGAAATGTTTTAAAATGTAGCAAGAAGGACTTAGGTTAGATATAAAGAATATCTTAATAATGTGGATTTTTAAATATTGCAAGGGTTTACAAAGGAAATCTGTGGTTCCTTCTGTGGCTATCTTCCAATATGAGGATGGATTCCATTTGGGTAGAATGGTTTAAATAAAGTATTTCAAAATTTTTCTCAAATGTCGATACATTCATTTTGGCAATTAAGCAAGTAAATTGGAGATATCATGAAATAACTGCCTTTATATCTTCAAGCAACTTTTGAGTTTTCAATTGTGCTAATATATATAACATAAAGTTAAACATTTTAACCATTTTGAAGTATTAAAACTTCATACACAACATTCACATTGTTGTGTAACCATCACCACTAACTACCTACAAAACCTTTTCATCATCCTCAGCTGAAACTGTACCCATTACACAATAATTCCCTATTACCCTCTCTCCCCGGCTCCTGCCAACCATTATTTGACTCTCTGTTTCTATGAATATGAGTTTTTTCTACATTGCTGGTTACCCTACAGAGTGAACTCCACCTTCCCAACATGAAATCTCAAGTATGGTATGCCCCAGCCACTTCTGCCAGCAAGATGAAGAAGACACGGGACCTGTGCTCTGTCAGTGACACTGTTACCCTTAAGGAAGGGGAGCAGTGCGCACTGGTCCCCGCTGGCACTGTGTAGCAGGCTGCCAGGCTGACGTGGGCCTAGACACAGCCTGCTCGTTTCCTCCCCCTGTGTAGATCCGAGTGTCTGCTGCTGCTCAAGGACCAGGTCCTGCACAATTTTAATTGTAGTCCTCACTATTTCAGCCTGGGAAGGTGCTTAATAAATGTTGAGTTCTTGGCTAATCTATGTGAACATGAGCTTGTATGTGTATCTGGCTACAGTCTCTTCTCAATTTCAGCATTTGTCTTTAATTAATTATGCTATGTGTTTATTCTATTTTAGCTGTTATGTTTTTAATCTCTAAAATGTCTTCCTTGGACCTGCATTTTCTTTCATTACATTCTATTCTTATTATGAATGTAAGATCTTCTCATATCACGGCCAGGAAATCAATTAGTATGGGCAGACTGATTAAGAGAGCAAACTCTGGGGCCAGGATGCCCCTGTTAGAATAACCAAAGAGCTCTGTGTCCTTGGTTGGCTCGTTGCAGCTCTCCGTGACTCACTTTCCTCGCCTGCAAAACAGGGGTAGTGATGATATATGCTGGGTAAGATGCTTGTGAGGAGTACATGTTTATATATGTGTGTGTGTATATATGTGTATTTATAGATATTTCTTATAACAATGCTTGACACCAAGTAAAGTGTTATATAAATGTTATTATTAAGTTCTCTTCTTTTTTTTTTTCCTGCAGAATTGGTTTCTCTTCTCTGTTTCATTATTTTGGTCTTTTTCTTTTGTGCTTCTAGTTTTCTTATTTAGTCTTTGTTACCCAGCCATTTTTAAAAATAAAGAATGAGGCTCTTTATTCTAAGTGATTGGTGTAAGTTTCCTCTGCTGTGGTGTGAATAGGACTTTTCCCAAAAAGTACCTTCCACTGCATTGAAACATGACTGGCAGTTTTATGTATGTAGAGCAGGAAATGTCAACTAACCTGGTTGGTTTTGGGGTGAGGGATACAGACATCAGGTGACAGGTTACCATTTCTGTAAATGCTAGAACAAAGAGGTTTTAGATTTCTAAACCCCAATAGAAGCTTTAGCAGTTCAACCAATCATTCATCAGAGACCTCTGCTGCTTCACTCTGTGCTTTCTGGTGTGAGGAAGGAGGGACAGGAGGTACATTGTGGGGGTGTATTTTGTTCAAGTACCTTGAGATAATTTTCCAGTTTACTGTATTTCTCATTTCTACACGCTGCCTTATTTGCCAGCTTCTACCTGGTGCCTCCAATGGTACCTCAGTCTTCACGGCAGTCTGCAGCTAGTGGATTTGGACATGCATTTTGCTCCATTCTATTTCATATGTCATAGACTTTTATCTACTTTCTGTCTTTCAAAAATTTGTTGGAATCTCTTTTCTGATAGTACTACCTCTATTGTCCATTATCTTCTTTGGTAATGAAATTATTTTTTGTACTCTATATGATATCTTAAAATCATTGGGATTTCCATGATGTCTTGAGATCAATGGGGATTTGTTGCTTATTCTGGCCTCTTGATTTGGAAGTACTATCATAAGTATTATTGTTGGCATCAGTGGAGATTACCAGTTAGTCTATTATCCCCTCTTCTTGATTTCAAAACAATTGAAAACAAAGGTAATAGTCTTCTACCTCAAAAAAAAAAAAAAAAGCTACACACATTCAGAAGTATTAATGCTTTCTCTTTTCCAAAAAAGAAAGCAAGATTAATAAATATTAGACTCTCCCTAATTTCATCAGTCAATTAAGTCACTCCTTGGGGGAAAGGGAAGTAAAATGTGAAAAAAAAGTTGTACTCAGTCCCACAGTGTCACCTGTGAGGTGAGACATGTTGATAGTTCCTATTGTATGAGCTGAAGTAGGAACTTGGGAGTGGTGGACAGTAATGATGTCCTTTTCTAATTATGGTATAGATGAAGTACTCGAAAATTTGGGAGGATAAAATGTTATAAAATTTATAATAGATAAAGCGAGATTCTAGTATTTTAAACTTGAAGCCCTGTCATCCTACTGCTGTACTACAATCCTTCTCTATAATATGAGCTCAAAGATCAAAACACTAAATGCTATTCAATTAAATTAATAATATTTACTTAGAATTAGAATTTCTCACACAGCCACCATATTGTAATTCCTAAGGTAAAAAAGAGAACTAATACATTTTAGAATTTTAAAAAAATACTGGAAGCTAAAAAAAGTATAAGGTTCTCATTGATCTACAACATTTTATTAACCAGAGTTAATTTTTTATTTTTTTACTTTTCAAACTTTTCGATATATATTTTTTCTACTTTATTTTCTGAGTTTCTCATTTCAGCCTTTGGATTTGTGGTGAAGTAGCTGACTCCATTTCCCCTACAAGTACCCAGTAGTAAATCACAAGTGTCTGTATTTCTTAGCATGACAAAAAAGCACAAGAAGAAATGGCTCCCTGAGGAGACATTGCCTGTTGTGAGTCATCCTGACCCTGGAGATGGCTGGGACTCAGAGAAAGTCCATTTTACAGGTGATGGCTCCCAACACAGCTCCACTCAAAAAATAGCTGGTGATGACATTGGGCCATTTTCATTAAGCATCTAATTTTTTCCTCTGCTCAGTCTGAGATCAATTTCTAAATTATAATCCCTGGAGGACAACTGAAATGGGAAAATGTTAAGGTGCTGGCACACAGAAACTGCTTTCCTTTGCCCTGAGGTTCCATCAAAGCATCTTTGGCCCTTTACCGGCAGTTTTCATAATAAGAATTTCTGTGTTATTTGAGAAAAAGGAACAACTAACTGAAACAAAGCTTTCTGTTGTCTTTTCGCTTGTAGCATAAAAATGCTAAAGTCAAAGAGAATTTTTTTTTCATTCAGCCAAAACAACACTACATTTGTGATTTGATTTAACTGAATAATGTAGAAACAGTATTTCTTCCTTTATTCCAGTATTTCTAGGGCACCTGTGATGTGTTTGTTACTCAGTATGCTTAGAAGTGGTATATAAAAATGGCCAGACCAAGGACCCTGCTTTAAAGGAGCTCACCATCTGGAGAGGGAGACAAATGAATGAACTGTTACAAAGTTATGTGACCCTCACTATGATGGGATGTGCTTCAGGTGAATATGTGAACACAGTATAGTGGAGAATAACAGCTTATCTACCTGGTGCAAAGAGGAAAAGAGGCATAAGGGGTCATCCTTGAGCTGAACCCTAAAAAGCAAAGACAGGCTTTCCAGAAAGACAAGGTAAGAAAGTGCATCCTCTGCAGAGGAAATAGAATGCTAGATAGGGAGGAATGAAAGATGACAACATGATCAGAACTTAAACTTTTGTATCTAGAGCACAGTGTGAAGTGAAGGGAGAATAGGGGGACAGTAGATGAGACCAAAGAACAGACAATGGTTTTGTCAATGTAAGAAGGACTGTAAACTTGTTCCTCTAGATCTGTCTTTTCTTATATGAGAATTTCTTATGTACTTTTGCATATGGGGATTTCTGGTGGCACACTAAAGATGGGAATTTGTGTCCACACTTTCTGCAGAGCTCTTTGGGTTGCAGAGTGAGTAGAACTGCACCCTGCCTTGGTTACAAGAAGGAGGAAAAGTTCCTCATGTTCCACAGACATGCGTTTTCCTTGGCCCAGACTTGACATCTCTTTGCCACTTAACTTACCTGCAGTAAATCGCACCCCTGCTCCATCACTCCACAGTTACCTGCGTTCAGCGTTCTGCGTGACAGATGTCATTGTCAGAGTATCATCCCTGGCTAGAGCCAGCACAGCGAGACACGTGCACACTCCTCCTATTTGGCAACATGTTTGTGAAAGTGACCAACTGAGAAAATGATTAAGTAAGAATGTCTAGGAATCCATTGAAATTAGTAGGAGGGTGACAAGACACTTTTGTGCTTTAAGAATTTAATTATAATGAAGAAATCACTTAGATACATTATGGTCAGAGCTTTATCTAAGTAGTGAGAATGGTAGGCAGTGCATATATAAATATATATGCACAAATAAATAGTTTTAGAAGGCAATGTAGTACTAGAATTGAGACCTTAGGCTCTGGAGTTAATCATCTCAGGTCTGAATTCCTGCTCCTGCAGTCACCTGTTGTATGATGTTATATGGCAAGTTTTATAACATCTTTGTATCTGAGTTTCCTCACCTATAAAGTGGGAATTGCCATAGTACAATAGTATATGCTTCTTAGAGTTGTTGGGAGGATTAAATGAAATTGTACATATAAAGCAATTAGTATAGTACCTGGCACACTGCAAGTTCTCAATAGATGATAGTATTATTATACTTAAAGAAGAATTGGCCCTGGCTGGTGTATCTCAGTGGATTGAGTGCCAGCCTGTGAACCAAAGGGTTGCTGGATCGATTCCCAGTCAGGGCACATGCCTGTGTTGTGGACCAGGTCCCCAGTAGTGGGTGCATGAGAGGCAACCACACATTGATATTTCTCTCCTTCTTTTTCTCCCTCCCTTTCCGTCAGTTTTAAAAATAAATAAATAATATCTTTTTAAAAATTAAAAAAGAAGAAATTGATAGAACATGAGAAATGATAAGAAAAATGAAACAAGAGCAAACATAAGGATAACTTGAATGATTGATTGCATGATAAATGAGGAAAGAATCTATAAAGGGGTGAAGATTTGAGGAAGATCATGAAGAAAGAAAGAATTTTGGGGTCTCAGCTGTTAAGCTTGAGGAAGCTGTAATACATGTAAACTGAGATGACAAGTAGTCAGTTGGCTATATATGAGCTTGGGGCTGGTATGAAAGATTGGGCTAAAGATATAGACTTCAGGAATCATCAGTGTATAGTTGAACGTTAGGGCCATGGAGGTAGAGAAGAGAGTAAGGAAAAGAAACCAATTTCTTCTTAAGACAATTACTTAAAATACTCTGACAATGTTCTCTTTTATTCTCTTTTAAATTAATCTTATTTTGTTTTTCTGATAGTGCAAGTAATAAATAGGTGCTTCCTGCATAAAATTCTGAACATTTTCCTAATGTTTTTTTTTTAATTTGTATATGATTATTTTTATTGATAGCTTTTGCCCTGAGAAGGAAATATTCTTGAATCACCCTACTAGAGGGCTTTGAACACAAGACAAATGTAAAATATCTCTTGCTCTGTAGTCTTCAATGAAGTCCAAACAGAAGTAATCAGCTTGAATACCCCCTTGTTAGATGAAAGCTCAGCTGTGTTCCTGCCCAGAGAGGGAGGTGGGAGCTAGTGGCAGGAGGATGCACTGCTTACTCTGTGACAGAGGAATGATGCGGAGGTCCTTTGTGCTGCTGACACTTTGGCAGGGCAGGCTGGTATTAGGGGAGAAAGTTCATGATTACATCAAGTACAGACATTTTCCCTTCAGTGGTGTTACTGTGCAGCCTGGAAGGTGAAGGGCAGCATGACCGCCACGGCACTCTCAGGGCTCTACTGTCACCCACCCCACGTCAGATCCAGTGCCCTGTGGCAAGGAAGAGGGCTGCTCCAAACCTTCCTCACTGTCCAGGAGTGGGGAGCTCTGTGACAGGCGGGCACGTCAGAGGGAAGACGATTCTGAAAGGTTTTTCACAGTAATCAGTGTGAGCTCTGTATGTGTGTCCCATCCCTCTCCTACTGCCTTCCCCAGTCCCTTTCTGAATCTGGAAGGAGTCCAATCATGGGTAAACCAACAGGCAGGCTCAGTCCAGAGATAGGGCATCAACAAAGCTAAGCCACCAACTCCAAGCCAGGTAGAATAATGAAGCTCTAATAAATTCATCCAGAATTCCACAGTTAAACATCTAGAAAGAAGCTCTTTTAATTTCAGAACTCCTGAAAGTTATGTTTCACTCTTTGGGTATTATTCCATATTGTCAGTGGGGAGGAACTCATAATATTTTCAAAGCTAAGAGCCTCTAAAGGTATCAATCTGACCCTGAACAATTCATCATCGTCAGTACTATGGGTGATATGCGGTTAGCTGGGCATGTCTACTCCTCACTAATTTGTAAGACCATGTCCATTTTTATTGCATGTGAGGAGAAGGAAAAGACCCAATATTATTTTTTCAGATCCTTAGTTGGTTATTTTATACACCTTGTTGACCTCCTCAGCTGAGACAGGAATAGAGCTATGTGACCTTTTTTTGACATTTTACCTCTTGCTGCCTGCCTTATTTATATTTAGCTTTAGGTTTAACCAATTATCTTTAGCAAATATGCTTTTCTACATCTCTACTCTGCCATTGTTCATAGTTGATGACTCTTTAGCACCATAAGAAGTTATCCCATGTTCTCAAGAGTGTGTTTTGTCCAATCATCATTAAACACTGGAGAGGGTTACTGTTTATCATAAATTATAGCAGGCAAGGCTGACACATAACTCTCTTCTCTCCCATGGACTCTCTTCTTGAACTTCCAGAAAATGCGAGTGAGTGTACGAAGTTAAAACAAAACAGTAAATAATAAACACGTCTAGTCAGAAAATAACTGCAAAGCCCCGAGAGTTTATGGCTCTTACACAGAATTTATTGCATGGGAAACCTTGAATATTCCCTGTTTTTCTTTGTTTTACCTTGGGTTTCAGATTTCAGGACCATTATTATGTCACCAGACAGAGCTAACAGGTTAGTTGGAGGAAGCTGTGCGAATCCTGACAATTTCACCCCACATTTACCAACCTCAGTCTTAGGCTCAAGCCTCTTCATCCCACAATTCCCCTTCTCCTCCTTATTTTTCTATAATGCCCCCAACACATTCCCTTTAGCGAAACCAGGAGGGATAAAAAAATAACACATCTCAAACACTGAGCTATAGAAAAGTCTTAGGGTCTTCTTACTTGTTGACATGGAAGGGAAAATAAAACAATAGGACACCTCCTCCATCCTTGTAAATCCTGCTCTACTACTGGGGCTTTACTGATTTCCAGCTTCAAAAAGCCTTCAGAGAATACTCAAAAACTCTGTGAACATGTGTAGGAGAATTAAGAGATTAATTAAGAACAAAAGTTAACATTCAAGCCATTTCAAGGATCTTCTGCTTTTTTTCTCTAGGAATTCTTCAGATGAGTTGCCTTTAAAAGACACAATTAGGTGTGCAACACTATTGACCCTTGACCTCTGGAATTTGGGATGTCTTTTGGAGTCACTTTCTTAAAGAAGAGAATGAGCCTCTTCTTTAACCAGAAAGGGGTGCTTCCCACAGCTGACATGGGAAAGCAAACACCGGCGGAAGAAAAGCTTTATTACCTGTAATCAATTCCTATTGTTTTTGCAGTCTAAGTGGGACCTGAGTAAATAGAGAGAGAGAGAGAGAGTGTGTGTGTGTGTGTGTGTGTGTATTGAAGACTGAGTAGAATGTACCTGCTTCCTTTTTTTAAAAGAAGTTAAAATGAATTAGAGGAAGATTTGTTTCTCACTCAGAAAAGGTTAATTTGGGGAACATTTCTTTTGATACATTGCTCATAATTAAAGTAATCATTTTCTGTTTCCTTTAAGTTAAAACTTGTGACTTTACTTAACCTTCCATCAATTACCAGTAACTCCCTCAAAGCAAAATGACTCCATAAACTCCATAAACACACACTTAATTCTCTATTGACAGAGAGAGATGCGATGGTTGCCCCCGGGCTGAAGGGACGCCAGCCTTATTGCAGCTCTAAAGTCAGGTGCTGTGTGCACCAGCCTCAGTTTCTCACTTTTATTGACAGGGGTTTTGACTTTGCAATTCTGTTTTCCACATGTCGCCAATGCACATAGGCATATAATTCTATTAAAATTATGATGTTAGAAAATTTTGCACAGGAACATTCTTCATTCAGCAAGTTTGTTTTAATCTTCCTTATGCTAGGCACTGAGGGTATGATAGTGAGCAAAATAAGCACTGTTGCTTCCTTCTTTGGGTGTATACTCTGGTGGGGAAGAAAAAATTAGCCAAATATGTAAAATTACAAAATAATTATGAAGAAAATTACTGAGTGCTATGAGAGTGCCTCATTAGAGAAACTGACTTCATCTATCTATCTCTCCATCTATGGACACAGGGCAAGAAGTGTGTGTGTAAGGAGGAGTTTATCAGATCAAAAAAGTCCTTCCTGAATAAATGTCTGAACTAATTTCATAAAGGTGACTCTTATGTTAATACGACGGGATTCAATATAACAATTAAAAATGATTGAGCAAGAACAGCATGCATCAAATCCAAAGACCAAGGATTCCAACCTCTCTGGATTTCACATTGTGTGGGTGCTAAAAAGAAGAGCGAAGTTTCTGTGAGTATCCAACCACTCTACAAGTGCTGCCTCTGCCTTCAAAACCGATTCTGAAGTGAGAGAGAGTCATGGGTACATTTTGGCCACAGGAAAGACAAGGGAGAAGAGAGAGGCATTCTGATCCCTGAACTACTTTTTAAGTTTATACTGACAACAGAAGTTCTGAATACTACACATGTAAATTATGGGTGCTAGAAAGAGACAGCCAAAACCCCCTCATCCTCCAGCTTTCTTTTACTTACTATTAATGGGAAAGGCTATAATTAAATAATATATTTGGCACAACTTGGTCTGCTCTTATAGGGCTATCTACCTCATCAATTCCTCCGCCCCACACTGTGCTTGCTGTGGGGCTCTCATCTGCCTACGATGGGCAACTTGTTTCCACTCCTGGGTCCAGAGGATTCAACCATAGGGTCAGGGAGAACCAGCTGTTTAAGTTCATATGATGTATTATAATTTAAAGTATTATTAAAAATAAAAGCTAAACTCATGTTCTATATTAATTAAAATAAAACAAAACCAAATGTAAATACTTTATTAGTATTTCATCTTTACTAAAATTGCATCCCTCCAATGTTAGCCATTAGTATCTCCCCAAATTAGGTAGTAGTCGTTGTTGTTACTTATTAGGTAAAAAAACTCAACTTGAGATCATAGACCTGATTCTAATGTTAGATCACCATTCTTTGATTAATCTGCATTTCCAACTAAACACTGAACCTTAGAGGGTAGTCCCATCCCAGCATGGACAATACCAACCATAGTTGATAATGAGCCATCATAGAATTTTGAAGTCTGCAGATCTGATTCCAGGTCAGGGCACATTGATGTCTCTCTCTCTCTCTCTCTCTCTCTCTCTCTCTCTCTCTCTCCCTCTCTCTCTCTCCCTCTTTCTCTCCCCCCTGCCACCCCTCTTCCTCTCTCTCTCTCTAGGAGTCCAACAGATCTTCAGGTGAGGTTTAAAAAATAATAATAATAATAAATAACACATTTATAGGTAGAAATGAAAACTATACTTTTTCTAAGTTTGGAAGATGTGAATGTAATAATTGATGGGATTTTTTTTTCATTTTTAAAATATAGAGTGCTTAATAAATTTGTATATCATCTTTGCATGGCCACCATGTTAATCCTCTTTGTATCATTTGAATTTTAGTCTATGTGCTGCCAAAGTGGACACAGTAGGATCTTTATTTCAATTCAGTAGCTAGCATAGAATGGGTCATCAGTAAATGCACCTTTAATGGATAAAAATTATTGATATACTCATATCCACTTGGCTTAAGGCTTATTACATTCTCATCGCCCTACAGTATATAAATGAATCAGCAACCTTTATAAAAATGTTAATTCTATTTTTCATCACAATAAATTATAGATACATTGATCATTTTTAAAAAGAAAATCTAAGTCATAACGGAAAGAAAAAACCGGAGGACTCTTCCAAGCCCTCAGTGAAGGAGATTTTGTTAGAGTTAAGTGACGGGTTCAAAGCCAGACCCGGTATTGGCTCACAGTAGACATCTTTCTTTTCTTTCCTTTTACCTCTTCTCTTTCTTCCTCTTCTTTGTGTGACTAAGCAAAAAATTGAGGAATAAAAAATGAAGCTAATCACTTTTGGATCAAAGTATCTCTAAAAATATGAGCTGAGCAGATCTAAGCTTTGCTAAATCAGTCGACATGTCAGCCATTAACTATTGGCCACAGACTCATATTCAGGTGAGAAATGCAGACTAGAAAGAACAATGTAAGCAAAGGTAAATTAAGGGCTTTTGCTCTAACAGACGGATAGAGTGGGTGGTGAATAGACTTGAAGCAACTCATGTCTGGTATTGTGAACATAGAGAGACATTCATGTTTAGGGAAAAATTTCACTTGGCATCTAGCCATGGTAATTTTGGGCTCAATCATGCTAGACTTCAGTCAGAGTGAGTAACTTCCCTTTAGAGTTCGATATCTGTAAAACGATCACAACTACTTGTCTGGTGGGTATACGCTGGAGGAAGATGGGCCGATCTACTTCAAGTTGTCTCACGAAGGCTCTGTCACCTTTACTTCCCTCACAGTTTGAGTTTGCAGGTTTATACCTGTCTGCATTCATAATAACATAGTGAAAGAATAGCTCTAGTTCCTAAAAAATGAATAAAAGCATTTGAATGTAATACTGACTTTATTTGAACTTCTATTTTCAACCACATAGTTTCCTTTCGTGATCTTTTCTCCAGCTGACATAACTGACAGCAAAGAAAGTCTTCTAGTTTCAACACGTTCGCCTGCTCACTTTTGTCTCCAAGCCTGCGGTTTGCCCTGACACAAAGAACAAACACCAAGGGGTTCAGAGAATAAGAGATATGCTTTGGAAAAGAGAAATATGAAAACTGCTATTTATTTTAAAAGGACAAGTTGAGGTTATGCATCTTTTGTGTTTGAGAAGAACACATCAATCCAGTACTCAGAAGAAATACTATTCTGTAGAATTAGTGTCCTTATTTCACAAAGCAAATAAAATATTTTCATCTCAAAATTTTGCATTTTGACAGTTGAATGTTCTTTACCTAACCAAATGAGCTTTTTCTTAAAAAAAGAAGAGAAATTAACCTCATAATGACATCCATATCCTTTCACTTCATTTATGTATATAATGTGAAGAATTACGGTGTCTTTAAGTAAGACTCAGGTACTTTAGAGATCTTTACCTACTGATTTTCTCTGCTCTGTTTCCTCTTAAAGTATTTATTAGAAGACACTGGCTTTTTACTTAGTTTGCCTCTTTCTCTTCTATGCCCTAGAGTGAGATTCTCAAAGGAAGGTCCAAGTACTGTCTGTGTCTGAATAAACTCCACAATTCATTACAATGCAGATTCCTGTGTTAATTGAAGACATGTTATAGTACAATGAGGCAGTAAACCCAGGAAGAGAAGGTGAAATCTAGCAAACAGATGATCCTGTCCAGGAGAAGACTGAAAAGTAATCCATACTTAGGGCAGGATGATTGGGAGGCTTGGGAAAAGGTGTCAGAGGAAAAAAGATTTAACACTACCCTTGAGACATTAAAAGAATTTAGGAGATAGACAGGGTAGAAAATGTAAGGAGAAAAAAAAGAAATGCAATTAGCAACTTTAAGAAAACAAATAAACCAGGTAAGAAACTAAGGGAAATAATCATAGTATACTACTTGGCATTGCGATGGATATATTTATATGTCATTAGAATGTAAATAGTGGTTAATGACTTTCAACTTCAATAGACAACCTAAAGACAGAGTATTGTGCAACTCTTAGGAACATAGTCCCTAGAATTCTTACTGGCTTTATGAATCCAGAAATTTACTTAATTTCTATGTTACTCTATTTCCTTTCTATAAGCTAGAAGTAATAATAGTTACCTATTTTATAGCCTTCTTGTGGAGCTTAAATAAGTTGCTTCACACAAAGCAGTTGTAACAGAGCTACACATAGAAAGTCCTCAATAGTGATAGCTAAAACAACCAACTACATAAAAAACAGAAGTACTTATTGACACGGATCAAAAATGACATGTTATTAAATTGGACAATATAAATGTGTAAGTCCAGATGGCTGAAGATGGGGAAGAATAGTGACATGCAGTCAAGAAATACTGTTATAGTTGATAGAAATAAAAGTAAATAACAAAAAAGGCAACTAAGAGAAAAACAAAATTTAGCAAAATAATTGTGTAAGTGCGTTAAATCACAACCCATTATAGCAGGAAGCTAATAATAGATTTTGACTATAATTAATAAATCAAAATTTGGCATGTCAGCTTACAATATAGATGTAGGAGGAAATAATAGAAGAACAAAAAGAAATAAAAGTGGTTCTCTGGGGGATCAAGAAAGGTAAATACATTTACTTTTAAATATCTTATAATTTTGTCAATTATACTTCAATAAAGCCAAAAAAGAAAAAGAAAGGTAAAAGGGGTTTAGAGTGAATTGTCCCAGTGGTAGCAGAAGATTGTAGATGAGAAATAAAAGTAATGTGATGATATCTAGAATTCTTGTTAGGAATTTCAGGAGACTTTGATAGCTTGGAAAATATGAAAATGATAGGGAAAAATGCCAATTTCTGGACAAAATTGGATCATTTAAAAATAATCTATTAATTGGCCAAAAGAAACAAGTAGTGTTACTTTTATTGATGAAGTCAGGAAAAAATCACAATACATCTGAAAAACAAGTGAGACTTACTGTCAGTCACTCTTTTATTTCCCCCACCCCTTGAAACCACCAAGCATGGTTTGGGGAGGCATTGGACTACCGACTTCAAGCTCTTTGTGGGTAGCTTCTTCTGTCCAGTCTACCTTTTTCCTTCTGGTCTGTTTATTTCCTCGCTGCTCCGTAAAGATGTCCACGTCATCGAATCTCCTGTCCTGTGTTCCCAAAGGAAGAGTGCATTTGCAGTCAGTCCTGGAAACCTGACCTTCATCCTGAATCTCTGCCCAAAAGCCACTAAAGGTGGATCACGTCGATACTCCTGTTTTGTTAAGAAAACGTTTAATACACACTTAAAATAGTAATATATACTTAAAATGTTTGCTTTTGTGGATTTTATCCATGCTTCTTAATCTAAACCTCACAAAACATGCGCTTTTTGGCTGTTTGATTTCTTTGTTCTTTGGTCAGTATCTAAGCCTTTAAAATTCATGATCTTAATAAGTTGTTTGCATAGACTAGAGGAATCAATGATGAAAATACTTCATTTGCCAAAGCTGACCAGAGTTTCTCAGAAACTGGAAGAACACCTCACCTGGTAGCTTGTTTTGGATTCCTAGGAAACATATTCATGTACAGGGTGCAGCACAAATAACACTCCTTTTTTATTACAAAATCTTTTAGTACAAAATCATAAGCATGTCATTCTGTAACATAACAATATCACACTCAAGCACACCACATAACATTTTAGGTGACATGTTCATATTAAAACTATAAATTATTATACCCATATTATTATTATATATATATATAATACCTATTTCTACAGGGTCTGGCAGAAGTAATGTCTGTCTGAGTGTGGTTGGGAGGGTTCATGAATGTCTTGCACAAGATAGATAGCAATTTGAACATTTCACGTAAAATGTCATATGGTATACTTGTTATATTATTATGTTACAGAATTACATACTTATGATTTTGTAATAAAAAAGGGGAGTTATTTGTGCCACACCCATATATAATTTTTTAAAGACATTGGCTAAGAAGTGTTTCCTGCTGAAAATTCCAAATTCCTGCCTCTCTTGGCCCAGAAAGGTTCATATGAAATTTCTAGCTTTAATGAAAGGTAAGAGCATAAAATAATATGAGGTACAGTACTTTTGGAAGTAATCTCCTCGGTGGCTTATGGCTCCATTCTGATTACTTCATAGTTACATTAAGCCACCCCACAGTCCCTTTCTATTCTTTTCATCATGTAAAATTAAGCTGACTTTCGTGCTTAGGGGAAATGTATGACTTCAACAAGTGACTTTAAAAGAGTATGATATGAACTGTTCTTCGTTGACCTTCCACTGCCAGCTTTTAGGTTGGTAATTCTTGTGCTGGGGATGCAGCTCTTACGGGGTCGGTAGCAGACAACTCAGACTGGGGAAAAGAACCACAAAGGCTGCCATGAGGAATTTCATAATGAAGGACAAGAAAGGAAGGCAATGTGGCTGCAGCTCAGCAGGGGAGAGGGTCTCAGGAGGTGAGGCCAGAGAGTTACATGGAATGGAGAGGGAAAAGAATTGATTTTGGAGAGCCTGGGAGGTGTTGAAGGACCTTTACTTCGAGAAAAATAGGAAGATACAGGAAAGTTTTAAGCAAAAGACTATGAGGTTTTTAAAGGGTCACCCTGTCTGCTCTTTTGAGATTAGACCATGTTGAGTAAGAGCAAAGAAGCAGGGAGACCAAACTAAGGCTACTTCAATAAACTAGGCCATAGATGATGGTTGCTTTAACCAGGAAGGTGGTGGTGAAAAAACATGAAAAGCGATTGGATTCTGGATCTATCTTGAAGATAGAAGCAATAAGATGCCCCTATCATTTTGAATGTTGGGATGTAAGTGACAGGGAGGAGTCAAGGGTAACTCTAAGATCACGGACTGCACAACAAGGATGGAATTTCCATTTACTGAGGCACATATATATCTTCAGGTAGAGCAGGTTGCCTTAGATTAGGAGTTCAGTGTAAGAAATATCAAGTTTGAGAAATCTGTTACAAACACAAATAGAAAGTTGATTGGAGTAACCAAAAAATAAATGTCTAACTTTTTAAATATTTATTACACAAATTGAGTTCATACAGACTACATATCACAAGATAAATTTAAAGCTTAATGATAAGCTTGGATCTTCCACATAAAAATGCTATGACATATTGTTATTTTGTTGAGGAACAATTATGAACATTCTGAAAAGATTCTCAAAATAAAGCATAACACTGAAGCTTGAAGATAAAATCTTTACCCTCGCTCTCAAAATTGACACCAATGAGCCCCAAAAGCCTGAGGGTCCTTACTATCAGATCATCCATTGTTATAATAAAGCATGTCATGTCAAAATTCATCAGGCATTTTCACAAAGCATATTTTACACTTGACTTGCCCCTAAGCATTTAGATTTTTTTCCCTGAAGCCACCTGTAAAGTTAGATTAGATAATTCTTAAGAGTTTAATTTTACTCAGGTGTGCTGACAAGCACAAACAATAAATCCCTGGGAAATTTCCAGATTTCAGTTGTTCTTTGTCTATGCAAGTGGAATGAACAACAAAAAAAAGAGGCAGAATTTAACTTATTCATCTTTCTCTTTACTGAAGCATCTGTAGCCAGCCAGTGTGTGTGATTTGAAAGAGCTGTACTCTCTGCTCTGGGGCAAATCCGCAGTGGAGCTATGAGTCTACTACCATAAGAGACCCTGAGGGACTTGAGGCTTGAGAATTTTCCAGGGCAGCCAGCCCTGGAATGTCTGTCCTCAGTCCTCTCTTGCAAATAACTTTATCTCCTAATGAATCCTCCTCTTTACTCTTGATAAACTCCAGACTGTTCAACTACCTAGACTATGTCAACATAAGAAACCTGTAAGAATTTTACAAGTTTATCAGAGCCTAAATGAAGATAATGCTTCTTTTACAAAGGTGGGTGCAGGGTAGTTAACAGCCAACAATTAACATGAAAATGATAACAATGGTGGGATTTGCAATCTCCACTCTGGTGGAGTGCCTGTGCTTTGGGGGGTCTGGAAAAAAAGGAAATTGTTATTGGAAGGGCATGTTACCAAGTGTGTTTTCCAAGATGCAAAAAGACAGTACACAGGCTCAGTTAAGGTAAAGATTGACCTTTGTTATGGAAAAATACTGCCATAGGGCATGACTACCCTCTATGAACAGCTTTTATAGGTTTTAATTTCAAACCATCCTATGTGGTTACTCTCTATCTCTGAGTTTGTAAGGCCACCATGCAGGCCTCCCCTGAGCTTGTCAAGTTTAGTATGCAGCCCCTTTTTGTCCACAACTGCAAGGACAGTCCCTTTATTCCTATTTCTGAAACTAGCACATGCCCGCTGGCCTCCTGCTGCTGAAGTGCAATAAAATCTTCTGCCTTCTCTCCCCAAATTCGAAGACTCATTTGTAGCCTTATCATACCTGGAGTTTTCAAACAAAGGCTTCTACTAACTGGCCCATGAAGCCACAGTTATCCCGTGCTCTACAGAACTCCATTTCCTGCATGCCAGGGCTTCTCCTCCTGCAAGGGCTCAGTTGTTGGTGGCAAGGAGAGAAACAGGAAGGAACGCGTTGGAAGATGTGCATTCTAGGACAAAGAAAAGGCATAATCTAAGTGAAGTGGATCTTTGATGTCATTGTGAATAATTCCAAATTTCCAATGTGTAGAAAGTAGGAAAGCAACTAAATGTGAAAATAGACAAGGACCAGATCCTACAGGGCCTCAAATGTCCAGTCTAAGAGTTGAGAATTTGTTTGACAAGGGTAGGTAGTCATTGAAAACTCTCAGCCAGGTGGTGACATAATAACTAACTCGAGAAGAATCAACATGGGACACTCATACAGTTTACTGAGTTCTTTCATATATATATAATTTCATTTAACTACTGCTTTTTCTTCTGGCACCAGTGTTTAATCTTGATCACAGAGAGGAGATGCAGGAGGAAGAAGAGAAGCTAGAGAATATTATGAACTTCATAAGAATTGGCCCTTGCTCTGATTTTTTGATGCTATAACCCAGCACCTCGAGGTGTAGCCAGCTCCTAGTAGATTCTCAGTCAGTGTATGTAGAACACAGATGAAGTCTTGCCAAATTGCTCTCCTGTGGGCACTTCCTTTGCCTGTCAAGACAGTGTCTTTTTGGAAGTAGCGTTAAAAGATGGGTGCTGAGGAAAGGAAAGATGTACAGAGATAACTGGTTTGTTCAATTTACAATAGTGCATATTGCTTTAGAGCCATCTAAAAAAGGGTAAAAGGGAAGAAAAAGAAAATATCTTGTTAGAGAGGTCGATTCTCAAAGCCTGGGTGGTTTTTGTTTCTTTTTATGTTTTTAATGAGTAATCATTTGTTAAGTTTTTCCATTGACTGTAAAAAATCCCACCCTTTCTATTGATTTATAACCGGAAAAAATTCCTGGCAGATTCTGGAAGGTTTCCTTTATCCCATAGTGGGATGAGCCATGGGCTGTGCCATGCTTACATAACCTTTAGAGTGGAGTCAGAAAAAATAAAAAGCAGCATAAATGGTTATTTTATGAGACTTCTGCAGGGTGGGTTTTAGGATGATGTTTGGATTCTGTGCTTGAAATCATAGTTTATTTTCAACACTGGCCACGTGGAAGATTGGTTTTACATTTGGCTCATCACACACAATGAAACGAGTCTAAATGTGTGTCCTTTAAACCACTTAAAACTTCTTTGTGGGTCCAGGATCAACCTATCACAAATAAATACATGAAGGAAAAAGTTTAATTTAGTGGGATGACTTAGCTCACAATATAAAAAAGATCTTAATTGTCATCAAGTACGTATACACAAATAGGCCTATTTTGTCCAAAATGCTTAAAAGCAGGGGGGATGCAATCTTAGGAGTGGATGTGGATCCGTGACAACATGGCAGCTCACTCCTTCAAAGGCAGATAAGGAATATTCTTGTATCCATATAGCTACACAATAGTCCCAACACCCCTAGTGGACGCCTAAAACCGAGGGGAGTACCAAACTCATATAACCTATGTTTTTCTCCTACACATACATACATATACATGATAAAGTTTAATTTATAAATTAGGCACAGTAAAAGACTAACAACAGTAGCTAATAAAATAGAACAATTATAACAACATACAGTAATAAAAGTTATGTGACTGTGTCTCTCAAAATATTTTACTGTACTGTACTCACATTTTCATAAGGAAGCCTTTCTCTTTGGCATATTTGAATTACCAGCATCGCTATTTTTGAGGTTTGGAGGAATTATTAAGTGAAATAAGGATTACTTGAACACAAACACTGTGATACCGTGACAGTCGATCTGATAGCTGAGGAAGCTACTAAGTGACTACAGGCTAAGTAGTGTATACAGCATGCAGAGCTAATATTTTCCCCAACTTTGAGCCAACCAGCTTTCCAAAGTTGCTTCCTAAATTAAAAGAAGAACAGGATCTTCTGGGAGAGATGAGGGGCAAGCAGATGAACCACCCCTGGGTATGGAAAAGCTATAGACATTATAAGTCCAACCCCGAGGCTGACCCAAGCTATGCTCCTTTTCTATGACTTGACTTGAAAATTGTGCAGCTCTAAAATGGAGAAGAATTCTCCCCAATTACCAGTATGTGGAGAGCTCCTTGGGCAGTTTACATACATTTTATCTGCTTTACAGAGGAAAATAAAAACATACCAAAAAAAAAATCAAGTAAAAGCAAGGATGGAAGTGGGGAAGCAAATTCTGTTTGCAAACCACCAAACCCATAATTTTACACTCGACAAGCATCTAAATAAACAAAATCATGCTCTGTAAACTCCACTGATAAAGGACTACCACAGTGTTTAATAGCCTTAGGGAAAATAAAATACGTTTTTCACAAAAGAAACATTCTCTATAGTTTTAGAAAAATTATTATTTTTAAAGAAACTAAGTGATGTCTCTCTAACTTCCCATTTAAAGTAAGTATAATAAACAAGACTTTGAGTTTAAGGAGATAAATATGTTTATGAATCAAAAGTATCCATAATTTCCAGTAAAGAGTTTAGTTTGAGTAACTTTCTAAAACTTGAAAGCAGAAAGTAATCAGTAAATATAGTGTGTCTTTACTCAATATTATACAAAAAACTAATTTGGGGTCCAACACCAGACATGAGAATGGATTTCTTGGTGTAGATCTCTTTATATATTCAGGGCCATAAGCATATTTTCATTGTTAGACTATATAGTGATGGTTCTTGGTTCAGGAAAAATGATCAATCAAAAGTACTTTAAGTTATTCTCCTGTTAAGCACTAGTATATCGTGGCAACTCTGACACCAGTGGTTGGGATAGCATCCCTAGGACCCAGACGAAAAAAATTCTAATAGGGTCTCCCTGAGACACTCACGGCTATTTGCTACTGTTAACCACCCTAGCAACTTTATCATATTTAAAATGCAGTTTATTTCTTTCTTTCCCACTACTGTCTCTGCCACTATTTCTTCCACCCCTCAAATTCTTCTTTCTACCTGTTTCACTTCCTTATGGTTGCTTCTTTCCTCTTTTCTTTGTGACTTTCAGCTTCTTCTCCCATTTGCAATTGCTTATTCCCTCTATTATCTCATTCTGAAGTTTTCCAAGTGGGGTATTTGACTCTGGTAGTTGGTATTAACCTTCCTGGGGAGGGCTCTTATGCCAGGTTACCTCACTGGTTATAATAGAGGATAGATGGTCTCTCCCTGAGCCAGAAACTCACTCTTGGTCAAATTAGCAGTGCCTTGGATGGCAGGGTCATGCTGTCATTTTTCTTAAGGGAATTTGCGGCATGAGGGCCACTTGGAGCAACCTAATTTCATGCTGCATTGTCAATTTCTGCACAACAGCTGCTATGGGAATTGCATAGAAAACAGAACATTTTAAGTATCTGAACATTTAAGACACTTAAGACAGAGAACATTTAAGAGTATCTGAAGACTCAGAAATGAAATACAACAATAAATTGTGATCAGGCAAGACTTATATGTCTCGTCATTCCAATTGTAAAAATGAAAAAAAAATCCCTGATTTTCCATGCCTTCCAACTATTGCCCCGTTTCCTCTCTGCAGCCTTATAAGAATCACCTACAGTTCTGTGTCTGTTATCCTGCTTTCCATTTATTCTTCAACTTATCCAACTTGTCTTCTAATCCCACCCCCAGCCAACTACAAACTATTCTCGCTAAGGTCACCAGTGACTTCCCTATTACCACATTCAGTGAGCACCTTGAGTTCTTCTCTTACATGCTTACTGTTAAGAAAAATTATCTCCAAACTGGAAATAGACAAATAGATTGTTGGGTGTTCTTTCAGCAGAGTGGTAGGCATGGTTTGGATCAACTGGGCACTATATAATTTTATAGTGGTATGCACCTTTGATTACATTTTTATTGACTAGGCTATTTTGCAACTCAGAAGGGATAGAGGTTTAATCTGTAGGAAAAAAAAATCTGATATCAAAGCAAGTGATTCTTGACTGAGAGAAATGCAAATGATTCCTGCTATTGCACTGAATTAATTTGGTTAAGAGTAGATTCAATTGATTTCCATCAGGTAGAAAAGATAACCCTAAACATTGCAGATTATTGTCCTGAAGGATATTAAACAGTTCTTTTGTTTACTCAGTAAATTAATTTTAGCATACCCTTGACTATTTAAATCTCTGGTCTTCACATTCTCCTCTGAATCAGTCTTAATTTTCTATTGTTTTCCTCTGTAGTTAATGAGTTGAACAAATTTCTTGAATAGTGTGAATTTTGTATCTTTATAAAAGTTATGTTTTTAACTTTTTAAAAATCATACTTTTGAATCACTCAGCACTAGACAGCACTGACCACTCCCTCCAGGTTAAAAAGGTCTCCTAAAATGCTTCCCATGATACCCCATTCTTCTAGTCTCCCTTCTTCTGTGCACTATTCAGATATTCGAGTTCCTTGGGACATGGTTTTCAGTACTGTTCTCTTTTCTAAACACATACACTCTCTCCACTCTTTCTGGTGATTTCATCCCTTCTCCCTCTAAAACTCAACAATTTATATTTGTAGGGCAATCTTCTCTTCTTTTTGTATATCCAGGTATCTAAATAACATGTCTATTTGGGTGATTCACACCACCCAAACTTATTAATGCTCAAAGTGAACATAGTTAACAGTCCACAGGAACGTCTTGGTGAACATCAAAATACTAAAGCTAATGCTTGAATAATCTTGAGAAAATATTTTACTCAGGCCGTGGTAACATATAAGATTTATGCTAAGAAAAGTCTACACATTTGCAGTGGTTGGGGTATTTTTGTCTGCCAGATTAAGTGTCTTCTTTCTCTGGATAATGTTAAATAAATGTAAAAATTCCATCTTGGTCTTTCCATTTCTGTAATCCAGGAGAACTACTTCTCTTTCTTTCTTTCGACTGGCAAGAATACAGCTGATAAAAGTGTAATTCTTTCTCATGTCAATCATATATTTTAGGATATGCCTAAATCTCAAATACATACTCATAGACTATTTCTTTAAGACTGGGTGACTTCTAAATTACTTAATCATACTAAAAATTGTAGCCAATTGCTCTGCAACTGTGGATGACTGAGGTTTATCTCATTCCTATACACATAAAGGTCCAAGAAGTTTGTGGGAAAGAACTCATCCCAAGGAAAAAAAGAGAAGCAGAGAAACCAGTGGAGTGATATTAGAAGGGAGGGGTGATTCTGAACACAATTTTTCACCTAGATTATGCCCCAGTCCAGCTCCCGTGGACTCATGACCAAGTTTGTAAAGGACAAAATTGTAATAAAAGAAAAGTAAAAGTAAGAAGCTGTTTTCCCTTAGATGTCTCTGGGGTCAAGGCATCAGGCTTATAGGCACCTGGAGTGGCACCGAGGTGGTGGCAGCAGTACTGGCAGTGAAAGCAGTAACATTAGGGGAAGCAGAATCCACCACAGCTGTGGCTGGATGTCAGTGCCCTTGACATTGGACATCGTTACACTTGGTGTCCATCTAGTGACATCTTTTCCTGCAGTCAGGAGTGGTCTTAGTCTGGAAGACAGTGGCAACAGTAGAAGCAGCTGAGGTAGTGTTTTGGTGAAGACACAGCTGCTATTTTTGGCATCAGCTGCTGCCAGGGTATTCACCACAAGGATTCAGGACAAAAGAGGGATCAAATTCAGACATGCCATGGCAGTTCAGGAGCTTAGTGCTCTGCCCACATGGGGGAAATCCTCTGGGAACTCCAAGCTCTCTTGGTGAAAGTGTTGAAGGAAGGAACAGTGTCTTCTGGGCACAAAAGGGTGGACTTTGACAAGCTCTATTTGGCTGCTGATATTCACATCCTATCTCCAGACTTGTATGACTTGGAAAACACAGGTCATATTAGTACCATACTTACCAGAAGCTCCATCTTTCTGGTTAAAGTCCCTTACTGATACTATGGAGTGGTAAAGGTCAAGACATCTTGGCTGCCTACATATGCTACTTTGAGCTTGATCTCTGTCATTTCAATGAGCAATGTCAAGAACAGCATTTGTAGCAGTCCAAAGGCTGACATCTTAGTGAGCATGAACAAAAATCTAAAACTTTCCCATACTGAACAAGCCATTCCATTTGGAAGGCCAGTCTTAAGCACGGTGTCTTTCTGAGAGAAGCAGTCACAGGGGATTCCCTGGGCACAGGGACTCATGGTTTCTGCCAGGTGACCCTGCTCTGGTCACAGTTAGCTGGGCCAGAGACTAATGCTGGACACAAAGGCAGCCCGTTTAGAGGCTATTACAAAAGCTTTTCAGTGAGGATGGCGACAGGCTGAACTAATCAGATTCTCTTGTTGAGTTTGAATGCCAGATATCCAGAGCGATTTGGCAGAGCCAAGTGGATTGAGATGAGGGATGTGAAGAGAAAGAAGACAATGGGGAGATGCTATGTGCCAAGAGCAGGAAGATGCCCAGAAGCAAGAGGATAAGTGTAGGGAGAGCTAGGCAGAGTGATTAAATAGTCTTACAGGGAAAGCAGAGGTAACTTGAGTCACTAGTAGGAGGACATAAAAGAGGAAGAATGCTGTGTTATCAATCCTATTCTAGTTCCCTGAGACCTGAATGGGCAGCAGCTATTAGTAAAGGGTCAATTAATTTATTAGTTGAATATAAGTGAATAAAACCATGGTAAAGTCAAGAGAGGTATCAGAGTATTTGAGAGACAGATCATTTTAATATACAAATGAACTTTCAAAATAAGAACACTTTTGTTTGTTGGCTTATGCAGCAAAGTATTCAGAGGTCGGGCAGATGACCTACACTTCAAAGTATGTCTTATATACCAATATAAAACTCTTTTATTACCTTCTGTTATTTTTATTTCAGTAGGCATCCTCGTGTTTAAAAACCCCATCTCAAATGTCCTCTATTCCTGGTAACCTGAAAGAGCTTAGAGTTTCCTTATTTCCCCATGCATCTTGAGAATAAAATCCTGCAGCCTGGGTAACTTGAGTGTGTCTCTGTTCACAGCAACCCCAAACAATATACGGTAAAGGAGAAGAGGAGGGGAACGAGTGGTGAGTCTGTGTTGCCAGCTAGAAACTGTGAGTATAGATACATTTGAATAAGTGTTCTGAAATAACAAAGAGTAACTTGCAGGAAAAATAAAATTAGTCTTCAATAGCCCACTTTCCAGTTTGTAATTTAGAGTTTCTCCCCCTTTTCCCACACCTACTTGACTACTCTTCCCTAACAACAGCTTATGCCATACGATTCCTATTAAGCCAGCAGCAGTCAACTCATGATCCAATAACACTTCACCTTCATGAGGTGCTGATGGATCAGGACAACATGCTCACACCTTTCAGGCATTCCTCTGGGAAAAACGGAGTGTAAAAATAGAATGAACCACCAACTGTGTTCACAAATTCTAATTTACAATGAGGACAAATGTTAGGCATTAAAGGTCAATATAGTTTCTGGGACACTCACTGAAGCAAAAACACCTACAGCATTTAAAGGAGTTGCATTTAAAAATCAGGCTTTATATTTGACTATTTCTCTTAGTTGTCAAAAATACTGTTTCTATAAAGTCAAAGTTTAATTCAATTTTTGACTGAATGCTTTCAAAGTGTACCTGGAGGAATAAAGAAGTAAGATTCAGCAATATAATACAGAGGGCATAAAAAAAAGTTTTAGTGACCCTTTAACCTGATTGACATAAAATTCTATTACAAAGCTATAGTAATTAAAACCATGTAATTTTGGTATAGATCTTTAATATGAGATATTTTTGTATAATCACACCAAGCTGATCCTGCAAATGTGTAAAATACATTTTTTATTACCAAGCAGTGTGTACCAAGGACATGCTTGATCATTATTTTATCTCTAACCTTTACACCAATGATGGGGAACTCTCACTTCAATCAATACAATACTGTTAAGATTTTTAAAATTACATATGCATTACTTTTATAGTCATATCAATTTACTATTTCAAAAGCCTTTTATAAGTTAGCCTCCAAGAAGGTATGTATCCTATCTTTCCTAACCATGATTATAAATTTAATGTAATTCACGTATGTCATTGAGAGTAGGGAATATATGCTAATGTCCCCCCTTCCCACATCTGCTCTCTCCTAATATCTACTTTACAGCCATTTAAATACATTTAGAATAATGAGGGAGTATACAAAACAGAGATGTGTCTCTTTCAGAGCTTCAAATAAGTGCCGTTAGTAAGCATTCAAATAATTTATTAATTGAATGTAAATGAATAAGACCCTAGTAAAGTCAAGAGAGAAATTAAAGTATTGAAAGACATACCATTCAATACACAAATGAATACTCAGAAAGTGCACAGACTTTTTTGCTTATTTTGCTTATGTGGTGAAGTATTCATGGGTAGAACTGATAATCCACCTTCAAAATATATATTATGTACCAATGTAAAAGTTTTTTGTTATTTTTTTGTCCTGGGTTATGAGGCATGGCTGGCTACGGTTGACAAAAATGGGGATTTTACCTACCCAGAAAAAATAGTTCTACTATAAGAGAAATGGTTCCTGGGAAAATTGTAACTCTTAAAGCAGAAGTGAGCCTTGTAGGGGCCTAAGGGTGTCTTTACTGAGTGTGGAAACGTGAGGGAGGTGTGTGAACAGGGGGTAATCTGTCTCGGGCCTTTAAAGATGGATGAACCACTGGGGCACTGGTTTATGCTTTGCATGGCAGCAGCTGCTACAGCAGGAAAAATGGTGTCTTAGGTGGGTAGTCTCTGGGTAGCAGGCCAGGTGCAGATGTTGTGGGGACCTCCAGTCTTAGGGATACCTCTGAATTTCACACCACTGGTGAACGGTGAGAAGATTCAGGAATGAATGTACATCTTGTGAGAAACCCTATTTTCTCCTGAGGATGGAGTGAAGCATCAACAAGGGACATCAGAAAAGGACAACTGTGCCCAGGGATGGCTCAGAAACTAGGTGAGAATATCTATTTCAATATTATACTCACATGTGAGTTGTACATGTAACAATTGCTTTTTAGGCCATATAGAAGCATCCTCACTTCGAAACAGTCACACCAATGTAGTCACATCAAAATGATAGCTACAAAGGTGTAATATTACAATCTTACATCTTGATGGACAAAAATGAAATAATACAGGGAGGGGCAAAAGTAGGTTTGTAGTCGTGTATGAAACACAAAGTTTATTTTTGTATTATTTTTTTATTAATTATTATATTAATTATCCATAAGAACAACTGTAAACCTACTTTTGCTACAGCCTGTATGTGGTTTTAATTGAATTGAATTTTTCCTTATAACTTTTTATTCAAGTAAAATCTGACACAGGGGACCAAATATCTATAAAAAGATAAAAGCTGGTTTAGAGAAAGGAGGACTGAGGAACCTGGAACCTCAGCAGACAGGTCTTTTTGCTATCCACTACTCTGACCTCTATTCACACGTCAAAGGATTTGAAGAGCCCTCAGAACTCTGAGAGTCAACACATATATTTAAAAAATCACCCTGGTTGGTGTGGCTCAGTGAACTGAGTCCCAGCCTGAGAACCAAGGGTCACAGGTTTGATTCCCAGTCAGAGCACATGCCTGGGCTGCAGGCCAGGTCCTCAGTAGGGGCCACAGGAGAGGCAACCACACATTGATGTTTCTCTCTCTTTCTCTTTCCCTTCCCCTCTGCCTAAAAATAAATAAATAAAATATTTAAAAAAATCATTGCAATTGAGTCTAGAAACAAACAAATAATATTTAGGAGTTTACCATATAATATAAATGATGTTTCAAATAAGTGGAGGGAGAAAATAGAGGTTAAATAAATGAGGAGAGGGAGACAGGGACAAGTCTGGCAGATGTTACATCAAAATGTTGCTTGTGGTTTTTTGCTGATAAGATTATCGGTGATTTTTAACTTTTTGCTTTCTAACTCTCTGTATTGCTAAAAATAGCTTACAATACATATATTGCTTTTGTAATGAGAATAAATAATAAATGAATGTGAACTAAAATCTAAGCAAATGAGGAACCCAGAAGCATCTTGTAGTGCCTTTTATTTTTATTACACACAAAGAGAAAAAAGTAGATAGAAGAAAAGCCAGAGTGTAAAATGAGTCAGACTGAAGCAGATCTGAGAGCTCCTTAGTGTCTCAGGAGTGAGAGAGAGAAGTTTCCAAGAGCCAATGAAACCAGCAGCAAACATTTATTCCACATTTGCTCACTCTGCGCTCACAGAGCCCTCAGCGTCCAGGGCGGACAGAGGGCAGAAACTACTGTGACGGGCTGTCTGTCAGCCTCAGCCTCTGAGGAAACCAGGTGAAGTGGGAAAGAGAATCTGTCAGTATTTGGGCTGCAAATGTATCAGCAGCCAGAAGACCTGTGCTATGTCTAGGTGTGGCTTTTTGTCAAGTCTTTTCTCATGTAAGTGCTTTCTGTTTTGATCACTAATATTTTTTCAATATTCAATAGGTTATGTTTTGTTTTTGTTTTTGTTTTTCATTCTGCAAACAACCAAGGGAATGGAAAACTAAAGGAGTACCTATTTATTTGCCTTTCTTATCCTGAAAGCAGCAGCATAGTACAAAATCATCATGGAATTGCCCTGCTACACACCATGCCACAGAATAAAAGAGGTAGTTAGAAACAGTGGGTATGCTCACTTTTCAGTGTTTGTTGAATTTAATTGTACACTGGTACATTGGTGGCACTCACCATCAAATAACCCTGGGCTATCGTTCTCAGAATTAGAGGCAAGTGCTGTTTCATGGTGGTTTATGCTCTGTAGCTCTCACAGTATTGCTCTGGAAGTGGTTCCACTGAAAACTGTTGAGTTAGTGCCACCTTTGAAGGAAGAGGATCTGACACCCCCACAGCTCTGCTGGCAGGAAACACTTTTGGTTGGACTCACAGCAGGGAGCTGTCCCTCCTGCCAAAGGGGGCCTTAAAATGCCCAGGTCTGTCCCCTGAGACTCAATGTTGGGCCTCAGAGAAGAGTTACGTAGCTGAAAAGACAGATGTCCTCTAGCACCATTAGTCAAGTATTTTGGACATCAGCATTTTGCTGAACCTAAGGGGTGTGGAACAGAGCTTTTTATGGAAGTCTATAGATAACTTCAGCACTTACAGACTATTTTTGGTTCCCACAAAGATAAACAGCTGAGTGCAATCATTAGGGTCTAAAGTGACAGGTGGGCATGTAGATTGGCTTGGGATACACAAGAGGGTCCCCAGCACTCTTCCCTGGCACGTTCTCGTTAAGGATCAGCAGCATTTCCTTGGTGAGCAGATTCTGGAGTCTGATGGCAGAACTCACTGCCTGTCCTTTCAAGCATGTTTGCTAAAGGGCATGTTGTTCTCACTCATGCGACTGCCTCGGGGATTCCCGGCAAGTGTGTTCTGCAATACCTACGTAATCTCTGCAGGTATAGTAAGATCATATGCCAATGGTTACTGTTTTTAAGAACTGATTTTGTGAAGATATTTTATAATCTTTATCCCTAATTGTAATCGTCCTTCAAAGCACATCTTTGCAGGACCGACCGGGATTAGGGTGAGGCAAGTGACGCTCTCACCGCAGGTCCGAAGTGAAGGGGCATCAGTGCAACCTCAGTACCCCACAAAAATAATAGTTTAACATAATGCTTTTAGAAAATCAAAAGTAGTGCAGAACTCCATGAATAATAAAACATAATTGTAAATAAAAAGAAGCTGTGTGTTTTACAACCTTACACTATTGTGCAATAGAAAGTCATTCCCAATCAGCATGTCCCCGACCGGCCGGTTTATTAGGGTTGATAATGGTGTGTCAACAGATTTGATGATACAAAGCTTTATATATAGGCACGTTCTTTCACTAGCTTCTATTAACTTTTCCCCACTTGATTCCAAATATGGGAGAATATGTTGATAAGTACATATAGGAATGTCTCAGGCTCCAGCATGTCTCTACAGGGTACTATATGTTAGTGACATTTTCCTAAATTTAGAAAAATGAGCTAACCTGCCCAAGGTCATGTAAACTATGAAGTGTTCAGGCTGGGGATCTATCCCAGCTCCTCCACTGCCTGGCTAAGCAAGCCACATTACACACACTGTATGGGATTGTGTGGGGCAATGCTCCTTCACACTGTGTTGAAGACTCTGGCTCCCTAGTGGGCAAAACCCTGTCAGCAGTGTGTGTCAGCTGTGCAGAGCTTCCCAGTGGGTATGTTGGGCTCCATGTGGGCCTTGGAACTAGCTGGACAAGACCTGGGTCACTGCTGCTCTAACACAAGCAAGCCCTTTTACCTCAATGACTTATAAAAATGAATTTATGTTTTTTTTTTAATATGTGTATATCATGATGTGGAAAAGGCTGGAACGTATGGCATGCTGCCAGACCCACACCCATTTCTACGTGGAAGTTACATTCTCAGACATTCCCTCTATGTTGTTCTCCTCTCCTATCCCAGTAAAGGTTAGAACAGTGGTGTTCAAAGTACTACACAATTTAGAGCTTCCTCATTCCTTTCCATCACCTTCTGTATTATCTGTGTGTAAGTCTATCTCTTCTACTAAAACTATGCTCCTTTGAGTGGAGGGACCTTGTGTCATTTCTTGGTGTATCTTCTTCCTTCTTCCTGCTACCACCCTGTATCAACGGCAGTTCTCTGCACAAATCGATGCTTCATAGACGCTAATCAAAATAAGAATTAGAAC
The DNA here is from genome assembly GCA_004024845.1 of Tonatia bakeri. NCBI lineage: Eukaryota > Metazoa > Chordata > Mammalia > Chiroptera > Phyllostomidae > Tonatia > Tonatia bakeri. Next base: position 60,336 of record PVIA01003508.1, on the reverse strand, counting down.
AAGAAAATGTTCCATTGTGTCCTTCTAAGAGGATATTTAGGGAATATGCAAACATGTACAGATCTATCCAGAATTCTTAAAATAAGCTCCAAAGACCCAGTCAACTGTTCTTTGCTATTACTTTTGCATGAACTACTTCGAAAATAATTTTTGCCATAAGCATGTATGACTTAATTTAAAAAGCAATAGAGCAATTTTAAGTCCTAAACTAAGAATTAGCTAAATTAGTTGCTAAAACTGTTATTCCAGGACAATTAGCTATTATTCCTGGTACCCAGCTGAGAGGTGACGAACACAATCTGATTCACTCTACAAGGGGCTCTACTTTAGCATGAAATCCATCAGCAATCATCTAAAACATTGCTCGAAGAGACTTTTTAAAATTGCAGCGTGCTTTCTAACTTGGTTTGCATGAGGTTGTGCTCTCTGGTAAAGGGGAACGGGCTTCAGGCTTAAATTACTGGGAAGATGAGAGCGAGTTGTATTATTAGCTCTGCTCAGCAGGACTTTTTGGTCATCTTTTGTTTTTAGAATCCAGACTTTGTCTCCTCGCATACCTCCGTGGGAGATGTGTTGCTTAGTAACTCGGCACTGACTGGGGGCTGTTGCTCTCAGAGCAACACCCAGGAGAACCTGCATGTGAATGAGAGGGCTGTCAGCAGCACCTCACTCAGAGGATTTCTCCCCTGCAGAGCTTCGAGTGAACATACCAGAATTCCAGACCCCTGGTATTCTGGCTCACTTGAATTTGTCCTCCAGCCTATTAAATATTATTTTCACACATATAATCATTTGTTTGCAGTCCGGAAATATAAAACCACTCAAGAAATGGAGGCCAAACTATTGGGAAGAAACTTCTAATCCACATTCAATATCTCACAATGTGTGTGGTAAGCAACTGGGTGATTTATCTTGTTCTATGTCTGTTTGCTTCTCAAGTTATGTGAACTTCCCTTTGGATGAAGTTCATCTGTTGTTCTCCTCACAGTGTGTTATGTGCATTTGAAATTCAATGCGAATGGAGTGGAAAACGCTTTTTTTTCATTGTTTCTCTTTTCCTTGTATTTTTCTGCTAATTTTTGTCCAGATATTAGGCTTAAAATATCAAACAATAATACTCCATGGAGGAAAAGTTGAAAACAATGGAAGCAAATATTATCATGGATTTATTGTGAATGAGGCAAAATATTTTACATATATTGTCTCATCTGGTGGTCACAACAATCCATTGAAGTGTGTGTGCATGTGTCTGTGTCTCTGTGTGTAGGTGTCTGTGTTGTGAGCAGGGTCCTATTATTACCTCAGTTTTACAGATCAGTACCCACAACTTAGAGATGTAAAGTAATCTTAAAGGTCACAGAGATAGTGACATGCAAGACTGGGACTTCAGGCAGGCAGTCTGAATCACTATGATGGCACTATATTGCTGACATGACTTGAAATTACTTAGTTCACACACACACAACAGCATGGTGGTTACCAGAGGGAAAGGGGTAGGTAGTAGTAAAGGGTAAAGGGTAAAGGGTAAATACATGGTGACAGAAGGTGATTTGATGTCGTGTGGTGGACACACAATGCAATATACAGATTATGTGTCATAGAAATATACACTTATACACTTGAAACTTGCATGACCCTATTAATCATTGTCACCCCAGTTAATTTAATAAAACAAACAAAACAAAACCCAAAGCAATAAATTAGTTAGTGAAAGGTGAGTTTCCTACATTGTTAAAGCATGTCATGTAATGCTTAGATATTACAATCAAAATAACTCAATTAATCTCTTGGAAAGGTGCTCAGGATAAAAGAGCCTCTGCTAGCATTCATCTCTAAGAGAATGTGATTCAACAAGAATGGTGAGAACATCACAACTCTGCAATAGCACAACATTATTTTACGGCAGAATTGTGGGCCTTCGGAATTTTCCCCGGATAATTATAAAGCTTGTCCAGACAACCAATGTTTATTGGTCCCTGTGGGAGTTAAAAGAAGAAGAAGGAGGGGAAAGGTCCTAGAGATGGTGTGAAAGAGGACCTTGGGGACAGGAGCCAGTCAGGGCTTCTCTCCAAGGAGGTGGAAATGAGCCAGCTTCTTCTGTTTCTGCTCCCAAGTTATTTGGGTGTCCTTTTCTTTTCCCTCCTTTTATTTCTATAAACTCCCTTGGGGCAGAATGATAGTCACAACAGCCAATTAGTGATAGTCTCACTAAAAGAAGAAGGGGCTCCGGTGACAGCTTTTTCACTGTTCGTAGGGAAATAATCACCTCCCTGGAAGTGGTTGTAATTGCCTTACTCCTTTCTATCCTCCCCATTCCTGCCTTATCTATCAAACTCCTCAGCCTAAATTAAAGCTAGTGAGTTTGGTGGACCAGATCATCTTGAAGAAGCTCCCACCCAGGTGGTTGAAATTAATGTAAGGCAAACCCAAGTCTTCCTCTGGGATTAGCCAGCTCTTCTCCCCAAGTCCTACCTGTACATTTCTCAAGGTGTATGTTTCTCAAGGTGTACACTTAAATCTCCTGCATCAGTCCACCTGAGAACTTATTAAAAAAGGCAGTTTCCTGGAACCTCCCAGACTCACTCACTCAGAAGCTCTGAAGGTAACACTGGGAAATCAGCATTTTCAACTCCCCTGGTAATTCTTGAATACATTGTAGTTTGAAAACCACTGTCCTGCAACTTGCAAACTGCTCTTGGTATGGCAGGTTAAATGGAAGTTAAAATACTAAGCACTTCTTACGTGCCAGGCACTCTACTGGGTGTTTTACGTGTGTGAATTCATTTAATTCTCACAACAACTATGCAAAATAGATGCTATGATCCCTGTGCTAGAAACAGAAAACTGAGGCACAGAGAGTAATCTTTCTAAGGCCATACCACTAACAAAGTATCATAGCCATAATGCTGATGGGCAATTTTGCTCCAGAGTCTGTATAATTTCCAATTTGGGGCAAGATAATAAGACCAGTAAACATAAACATGTGAAGTAACTCCAAGTTAGGGAAAAATGCAAAAGCCTGGACTTGATGTAATATTCTATGTGAGAAGTGACAGGGTATAAAGCTAGGTAGATGAGCAGGGAGCAGATCATTAGAACCTGGGGGTGCCGGCTTTTATTCTGTAGGCGATGAGGAGCCCCTGGAAGGAGAGAAACCAGACCAACTTGTGTTTAACACACTTGCCTAAACCAAAAAGGAAAAGACCAGCAAAATGGGGCACTCAGGTAATGTATGAAATTAGACCATGTATATATACATACAGTCTGTACAGAAAGTATCCAATCATGTAATATGAAAAATAGAGACATTTACTAAAGAAAATATAAGAAACATTGCACATAGGACAATGACATCTCAGTCCCCTTCAAAGTAGGCACCTTGGAACCTCACACAGTTCTTCTAATTACTATCAGCTGTCCCATCATATTTCCTTCAATCTCACTGATGGTCTGAAATCTCTTCCCTTTCAAAGGTGATTTTAGTTTGGGGAAAAGCCAGAAGTCACAGGGCACCAAATCTGGGCTGTAGGGAGGCTGAGTCACCTGGGTGATGTGATGTTTCATCATAAAACTGCACGAGACGTGATGCATGAGGGGGCGCATTGTCTTGATGAAGCTGCCAGTCACCAGTTGTCCATAGCTGTGGTCTTCTGAATTACTCGAATAGTTTTCATGGAGAATGTTCAAGCTTAACACAAAATTTGATGCAGAGACATTGCTCTACTCTCTGAATCATTTTGAATGCCACAGCCACACAGTACATGTGCTCGCTCAAAGGCATCTATTGACTAGTATATTGAAGTCATCATTGTTCACATATGCGCATTCCAGTCCACTCTCCTTTGCTGCCAGGTTACATTGATGTTGCACAAACCGTTCTCATTATACTAACAATGGTTGGACTTCTTCCAGACAGAATGTGTGTGTGTGTGCACAGTTCCAAATATGCTAAGAACAAATCTTACATAACAGAAAAGATACAGCTGCTCTGGGCTAAATGCAAAATCCTTTAATATTATCTTCTGGATGATATACATGTGTGTTTACTCAAATCTCAGAATTAATTGGATTTAAACAAGAATCTGAGCAGCATAACACAGAAAGCTTGACATAAATAGGAGAGTAGTAGGAGGTCAGAGAAGACATATCCTGACTGTTCCTATTGAAAGCAGATTCAAGACTTCCCCACCTGCATCTTCTTCCCCCTCTAGTGAAATCTGCTTCTGATATTGCTAAGAAACAAATATGTATTTGGAGAGTCTATGTTCAACAATGCTTACCCCATCCCACCCTCAAAAAGGTCAACCAAATGCTGTAGTTTGGATTTATTTCTTTTGTTATCTATATCAAGCCTGATGAAAATGCTTTGTTCCACTTTTGGCTCTCACAAAAAGCGGCTTCATTCTCAATATAACTGTAAAGCTGAAATATAGTTGGGACACCTGCCATCATTTGCAGGTTTAGGTTGGCATGCAAATGTGTAGAGCTGGATTTGTTCCCTATTAACCACAGGTGTCTGCCATCTCTTTGAGGAAGCTCTTGGGGGAAGAGTGACCCAGGCATTCTGGCTTCATGATCTGAGTATAAAGGCTTCATGTGCTCATGGTTTGCTGGGTTTACTTTAATCCTGAAAATGAATTGTGTTTTCTAAAAAATAATAATAAAAATGGAATTCTTAGTTAAAATATTAAACTCTAGTTCTGAAAAATAGTCAAATAATTGTCAAAAATTGTAAAAGAATGAAAATGAACTGTGCATAGCCACAGTGGCATCGAGGAACCACTCCTAGAAACAAAGAATTAAGAAAAATGAAGCTGTCCTCAGAGAACTAAACTATCAAATACGTTGTTTCTCAGGCAAGAGATGCAAAAGATCACCTTAAAAAACACAGTGTTCCAGTTGGTGAGCAAGAGAGTGTTCACATCTGTAAAGAAATAATGGGCGAATTAGTCTGTTGATAGTAGCCCATTTGGCAGTCACTGGGGCAAATACTCACTGTGCTTATAGGAACTATCTACCAGGGAGTGTATCTTTTTAGTCTCACCCGATATGCATTGTGTCGTAGGAAAGGAGGCACCAAACTACCGCAGCCTGCTGCCTCTACACATTTGACTTACACAATTAACTCCTTCCCCTGATTCCATGTCTACCCAGCCACTTTGTGGTTATGATTTGACTTTCCATGTAATTTGCCCAAGGCGGAGATTCAAGTGCTTGGCTGTTTGGGTCTTTATTCCTTCTCACTGAAAATTATCAGTTGCTATCCATGTTAAAGACTCGAGCCTGCAAGGGCTTAGTCTGCATGAATTAGCCTCCTCTGATTGTCAGGCCTGACCAAGTGGGGCATCTGGATGCACCAGGCTGATGGCAAGAAGAGAGCTGTCTCAAGAGGTGGCTCTTTGTGCCACCAACAGGTTTTCATGGCAGTACCTTGACTGTCACACATGGCTTTCTTATGACTTTTTAGTAGATATCTACCTTTTAAGTGTCAATCCCTTTCACCTGATCTACCTATCTAACTAGTAAGCAAATCCTAGGAACTTTGCTATTGCCACTCTTCCTACTTCATTTCCAGGATTTGTGTATTCACTATTCTTTCTAGACTAGCAGCTCTTAAAACCCAGTAGGGAAACTGGCTGCGTCAGAGTGATCAGTCTGTGAGGAGCAAACTCATGATGGCCAGGGCCCCATTTCAGATCTCCTTCTCAGAATGTGCTGGGCTGGTGCCCAGGAACTGCTTCACCAGCTCCCTGGGTAGTTCTGATAAGCAGCCACATTTCAGAATCACTACGTAGATGTGTGGTTCTCAAACTTGGTTATGAAGTAGAATTACTCTTAGAAAGTACCACTGCCTAGGCTTTGCCTTAGACTGCTGGAGGTGGAGCATGGGCACGGGTGTTTATAAAAACTCTCTCCAAGTATGTCTATTGTATTGTGAGGGCTGAGAACCATTGGCTGAGACCTGTGATTCTCAAAGTGTGGTACCAAGACCAATAGCAACAGTGGCACCCTGAGAACTTAGAAATCTAGATTCTTAGATCCTGGACCCACTAAATCAGAAACCTTGGGGATGGATGAGCAATTCATGATATAACAAGCCCTCTGGATGATTTTGATGAGCCATTGGCTTAGACTGTTTCCCGAAGCATCCCAATTAGTTTTCTGTGACCAGTCTCTCTGTTTTTCAATTCATTCTAAATAATTAGAATATTTCCACTATGTCATCATTGGCTCCACACTGCCCACCAATACCCTTAGCCTGGCCTCCATGGCCTTCTCCAGTCCACCCCTCCTGTCCTGGCTTATGGTTTCCCTGGAGACTAAACCAGACTGCCTGCTGACTCCCAGACTATGGATTTTCATGTTTCGTTAATTCTATGCTTCTTGTAAAAATCCAAGAGAACGGACCATGTTCACAAATGTCATAAGCACTATCATGTTGTTCTTCACAGACTTGCAAGTAAACACAAATTTGCAGAGCAAGTGAGTGATTTTGTTCTAATCTTTAACTCTCCTCTTCTTAATCTATCACAGGTTCTCTATTCAACCTAGAGAACAATTCACCTAAATAAACACTTCTTTGTTTGGTTTTCATCATTAAAGCCCTCAGGGCATGCACGGTATTCTCCGTCCCCATCTCAGGGAGCCCTGTGGGGCTGGGGAGCTGGGAAAAGGCAAATGGTAAGGATGGTGTTTATTTCTTGATGTGGACTCTAGTGGACACATGTCTTGTCAGAATTTAGTGAAGTAAACACTAATGATCTGGGCATTTTTCTGCATGGTTTTACCTAAATAAAAAAGTTACAAAAAGTCTTTTCAAGAAGTTTTTCTCTAGCTCTTCAAATCCGACTAGTATTTACTGAGCATTGATGATGTACCAGGGACAAGACTAGATGCTTTCAAATTTTGTTAGTTTATTTTTACTTTCATAACTCTGTGAAGTAGAAATTGTCATTATTGTTTTTTCTCATGAAGAAATTGTGACTCTGGGAAATTTAGCCCTCCTGTCAAGTTCACATGGGTGATGGGGGTTAGGGTAGGGACTGGAGTTCAGCTATTGTGTCACCAAATTCAGTGGTCTTCTCACTGTTCTACTATGATGCTTTAAAAGCCCTTTCTTTAACTGGCATGTGTTAATTTAAAAGATAATTTTGGTTTTCATTATTAGTCATCAAAGAGAAAGCACCGAATTGCCTTCAAAACTGATCGATAGTGTAAGGAAGGTTCAGTGCATCGAACAATGGATGGGGTTGTCTGAAATTGTTCTTTGGAATTGCAGGTTCCCTTGGTGCCAGGAGTTGCTGCATTGCCCTGCAGGGTGGTTTAACTGACTCCCACAGAAGTGCTTCCATACCGGAACTCCAGGTTATAGTCAGAGCTGCAGCCCAAAGGCAGAGTATCAACTCTTAGTGTCGTTAATCCAAAAATAAAATGCAGTTCTGTCCTAGAAGGAACAGAGAGGGAAAACTTTTCTCAGAAGAAGAATCTTCAATCTATAACTAGGCATCTTAAACATAACATGCAATATGTTAAGGACTCAGCTAGCCTTGCTGGATAGAGAGTTATATAAGTAATTTAAAACTTTCTAGTAGTTGCATATTTAAAAAAGAAAATTGATTTTAATAATTTATTTGATTCAACATATCTAAAATATTGTAATATCATTTTATAACCAGTATAAAATTATTAATGAGATATATCTTTTTTTTGTAGTAAGTCTTTAAAATCCAGTGCATTTTTTCACACATCTCGGGCTAGCTACATTTCAAGTGTTAGTAGCCACACATGGCTACTGCCCACCACGTTGGTCACTGAAGGTCTAGGCTGATTGCATTCCCCTGGCAACTGTAATTGTTCTGGCACCTGAGTTGGCCCAGCAAGGCTGAGAGCCCAGACCCTGCCTGTGGGCAAATATTTTCTCTGTCTCTCTCCTGCTGCACATAATAAGCAATAATAAAGGCCTGTTGATACTGACAGCATTCTTGGTACCACAAGGTGAGCAAGACTGTGGATGATGCTGACGTTGAATTCAGCAGAGGAGAGAAAGAAAGAACTCAGTTTTTTGGTGACTTTATTGTGCTGTTGATTAAACTTGGAGTTTGCCCTGACTCTGGACTTCCCATTTAATGAGATGATATTTGTCCTAATTGTTTAAGCTGGCTTGTGTTACTTGAACCCCAGAGAGTCCTAACTAAACATAACTTGAAGCTGATATGTGGTCCTTCTTTGGCTGATTACTACACTGCCCCTCAAAGTTATGGAATTGTAGAGGAAGAACTAACCCGCATGGGCTCGGAGCGAAAAAAAAATCCCATATGGAAAGCACTTGAATTTACTGCATTAAATATAATGTTTAAAATGTACAACATAATAGCCATATGTATAAGTGAGAATCATCTGCAAAGCACGCATGTTCACTTTCTGTTCCAGGGTAAGGCGCCTGAATTCTGAGAGTGAATAAAGCCTAGAGGGAAAAAAAAGCATTCTTATGCCAGATTTACAAGAATAGTTACCTTTATAAAATCTATATGAACTACAAAGCTATGAGGATGAAGGGAAAGCTGTTCAATAAAACTGAAGTCAGCAGTTCTCAGAGAGATAACTTTAGAAATGTAGTTCTATTTTAAGTTTCCCACATAGTGCTAATTAGAACACATTCAGTTAGAATTAGACTGCACTTCAGGAAGTAAATTATTAAATGACCTAGCACATTTTGATGTTTTTCATTGCCCCAACTCCCAGCTTTGCAGGACAAGGAGTCTTTAATGATAATTTATTCCCTTCTTGTCTCCATTATTGCTAGATAGCTGGGAGCCCTCGGTACTTACTGGGCTCAGGGGAACCGGTGCTGGTGTTTTCAGAGAAGGATACCAATTAGCCAGTTTGGTTTCACAAAGAAGCAAAGATTGCCCTGAGGTGAAAAACTCTGCTTCAGAGGGAACACCTTTGAACTTTATCTGTCTTCATTGCTAATCATTCAAAGTCCCTCACCATTTCATTTTCCCCACTTTTCAGCCTAAAAATACATACTTTCTCTCATTATGAAGGCAACAACAAAGGCACTAAATTTACCACATACATAACAATGAGTGACTGCATTTTACTAGTTTTAACAGCATATCTACTCCCCCAAACTGCCTATGTCACCTAACACTGACTGGCCCTAGAAATAAACATCCAAAGGTTCTGCATGAGGTCCCTTCAAGGATGTTTTCAGGACAGCATAATTGCCCGGGATGTGATGAAAATGAAAAGCAGCAGCCTCGAGCGTACTGAATAATGTATGATTGCAAGTTTGACCCTTACATAAAGAAGAACAAAAAGTCAATCACCATCTAAATCACAATTTTATTATTTTTATCATTTATTTGATTACTTCATTAACAAACTATTGAGAATCTATAACATGGCAGGCCCTGTACTAGGCACCTAGACATCATCATAAGTCAGACAGCAGAATTTTACCCATTCAGAAGCCCACAGTCTGGAAGGGCTGGGTAGATGGGGCCAGTGGAGAGGAGGAAGGTGAATGGTAATCTGCAGATTATTAATTCCGAGAAAATGCTACTTCTGTGTATTTGAGGAGGCCATAGGTTTGTCTATTGTCTTAAAAGAATTGCACTTTTCTCAACATCGGGGTCTGTGCATTTTATATTTCTGTTGAATCTCACAATACTTAAAATTACCTTTCTGGCTCCACGGGGATTCCAGTGACTTCATATTGCCAGGCCCAGGTCTCCTTCCATGAGTTAGGTTTCAATGGCGATCTCATTTTGGGGGCCTTTGCAGGATTAGTTTGGTCTGCTTGGTTTATCTTGCACCCATTGGCTTCCTACTGGTGGCTGCAAATGCTGCTTGAGGGACAGATGGAGCTTACGCAGCCACTTCTGCCTGGTGCCTCCAGGCCGGGAAGAAGTCTTCTGCAGGTCGGGGCAAAGAGCACTTCAGAGCCAGGTACTTGTGGTGGGATCTCCATTGCTGCTGTCTCTGGCTTTGGGAGAAGATTCTCAAGCCTTGTAGAGAGAGACAATGCTATGCTTTCTGGGCTGGAGCTACTTTTTGTGGTATGATCCCTCTCAGTGACACTGCCAGTCATCTAGTTTCTCTGGGGGGGGGGGAGGTAAAGGGGATCTTGAGGCAAAAAAACAAAAAGCAACAACAAAACCACCACTCCCTAAGCTGGGGCTGCTTGTGACACGTGGTGGTGTCCCCAGGCAACAAGGTGTCTGTGGGTGAGGGATGGGTGGAGTCTCAGCTGTGGTAGGGAAGGATAATTGCTCAGTGGCCATTTATTCTCAGTGAGACTTTTTTAAAAAATTATTTTTTGTTATTCTATTATGGGTTAGTAACTTCTACCTCTTTGCTCTCCTCTGCCCATCTCACCCCCTACTCTCACAGTCAATTCCCACACTGTTGTCCATGTCCACAGGTCATTCATACATGTTCTTTGTCTCGTCCCTTCCCCTTCTTTCCACCATTATCCCCTGCTCCCCCTCCCCTCTAGTCGTGTTCAGTCTCTTCTATGTTTCCACGTCTGTGGTTCTACTTTGTTCATTTGTTTATTTCTTCCATTATATTCCTCTTATAGGTGAGATCAGATGTATTTGTCTTTCACCAACTGGCTTATTTCACTTTGCATAATATTCTCCAGTTCCATCCATACTCTTGCAAAATATAAGAGTTCCTTCTTTCTTTCTGTTGTATAGTACTCCATTGTGTAAATGTATCATGGTTTTTTGATCCACTCGTTTACTGGTAGGTACTCAGGCACTTTCCAGCACTTGAGTACTTTTAAATAGTGCTGTTATGAACATTGGTGTGCATAAGTTCTTTTGAATTGGTGATTTGGGATTCTTAGGGTATGTTCCCAACAGTGGAATCACTGGGGCAAAAAGCAGTTCTATTTTCACTGTTTTTTTTTTTTAAGGAAATCCCATACTGTTTTCCACAGTGGCTGCACCAGTCTGCATTCCTACCAACAGCATACTAGGGTTCCCTTTTCTCTGCATGCTCATCAGCAGTTGTTTGTTGAATTACCAATGATGCCCATCCTGAAAGGTATGAAGTCATATCTCATTGTGGTTTTAATTTGTATCTCTCTGATGGCTAGTGATGTTGAGCACCTTTTCATATGTGTATGGGCCCTTTGTGTGTCCCCCTTGGAGAAGTGTCTGTTCAGGTCGTTTGCCCATTTTTTAGTTGGATTATTTGCCTTCCAGGTGTTGAGTTGTATGCGTTTTTTACATATTTTGGAGATTCAATTCTTGTCTGATGTATCTTTGGTAAATATGTTCTCCCATACAGTCAGTTCCCCTTTCATTCTGATAATGGTTTCTTTAGCTGTGCAGAAGTTTTTAGTTTGATACAGTCCCATCTGTTTACTTTTTCTTTATTTCCTTTGCCTTGGGAGATATGTCAGAAAAAATATTGCTATGTAGGGTATTGAAATTTTCCTGCCTATGTTTTCCTGTAATACTTTTATGGTGTCACAAGTGATACTTAAGCCTTTTATTCATTTTGAGTTTATTCTGGTGCATGGTGTAAGTTGGTGGCCTAATTTCATTCTTTTGCATGTACCAGTGCAGGCCTCCCAACACCATTTATTGAAGAGGCTATCTTTACTCCATTGTATGCTCATAACCCCTTTTGTCAAATATAGTTGACCATAAAGACCTGGATTTATTTCTGGGCTTTCTATTCTGTTCCATTGATTTACATGTGGGTTCTTATGCTAGTACCAGACTGTTTTGATTACGGTGGTCTTGTAGTATGGTTTGATATCAGGTATTGTGATCCTGCCTACTTTATTCTTCTTTCTCAAGATTGCTGAGGTTATTTGGGGTCTTTTTTGGTTCCATATAAATTTTTGAAATATTTCTTTTCGATCTGTGAAATATGCCATTAGTATTTTAATAGGAATTGCATTGAATCTATAGATTGTTTTGGGTAGTATGGACATTTTAATGATGTTAATTATTCCAATCCATGTACATAGTGTATGCATCCATTTAATGGTATCTTCCTTAGTTTCTTTCTTCAGTGTTCTATAGTTTTTTAAGCACAGGTCTTTTACCTCCTTGGTTAAATTTATTCCTAGTTACTTTATTTTTCTTGTTGCTATAGTAAATGAGATTTTTTTCCTGGATTCTGTTTCTGATATTTCATTGTTGGCATACAAAAATGCCTTTGAATTCTGAATATTGACTTCATATCCCACTATTATGCCAAAGTTATTTACTAGACCAAGTAGTTTTTTGGTGGAGACTATAGAGTTTTCTATGTACACTATCATGTCATCTGTGAATAATGACACTTTTACCTCCTCCTTTCCAATTTGGATGCTTTTTATTTCTTTATCTTCTCTGATCACTGTGGCTAGAACTTCCAGTACTTCGTTGAATAACAGTGGTGAAAGTAGATAACCTTGTCTTGGTCATGATCTTAAGGAGAAAGTTTTTGCCTGTTGAATATATTTCCCTTTGGGTATAATGTTGGATGTAGGTTTCACATACATGGCTTTTTTTATGTTGAAGTATGCTCTATGTATTCCCACTTTGCTGAGTGCTTTTATCATAAATAGGTGCTAGATTTTATCAAATTCCTTTTCAGTAGCTATTGATATGATCATGTGATTTTTATCCTTCATTTTGTTTATGTGGTATATTATGTTTATTGATTTGTGAATATTGTACCATCCTTACATTCCTGGAATGGATCCCACTTGATCATGGTGTATGATCTTTTTAATGTTTTTCTGAATCTGGAATGCTGATATTTTGTTGAGGATTTTAGCATCTATGTTCATCAAAGATATTGTCCTGTAGTTTTCTTTCTTTGTTGTGTCTTTACCTAATTTTGGAACTAGGATGATACTGGCTTCATAAAGAGAGTTTGGGAATTTTCCCTCTTCTTGAATTTTCTGGAATAGTTTGAAAAGGATAGGAGGTAGTTCTTCCTTAAATATTTGGTAAAATTCACCTGCAAAGACATTTGGTCCAAAGATTTTGTGTACTGGGAGTTTTTCAATTACTGCTTGAATTTCACTAGTTGTTGTTAGTCTATTCAAGATTTCTGCCTCTTCGTGATATAGTTTTGGAAGATTGTAAGTTTCAAGAAATTTCCATTTCACCAAAGTTGTCCAATTTCTTGGCATGTCATTGTTCATAGTAATTTCTCACAATCCTTTGTATTTCTATATTTAGTCCCACCTCTTGGACGTCTTTGATTCTCATTTGCATTATATCTAAGGTTTATAGTAGTACTTAGTGGGTAGAGCAGAGTAAGTCCAGTCTGTGGCAACTTGTCCAAACTGGAAACCCAAGGTCTTTTTAGTGGGCTACAAGCCTTGAGTGGTGTATCTGCCATAATTTCTCTACTCTCATTTACTACTAGTCTGCCTCTTGCTCACTCTTGTTCAGCCTCACTTTTTTATTTTCTGTTTCTGAACATGTCAGACATGCTCCCATGTTAAGGTCTTCCTACTATTCCTTCTTAGACCTTTCTCCCAATACATATTGGGAGAAACAATTTGCTTAGACATCATGTTCTCAATGGTGTTTTCTTTGCCCAATTGTCCACCTTTCATTGTCAGTACTGTCCACCACTCAATTCCCGAGCATCTTAAAGATAAAAAGGCAAAACACAATTCATTTAGCTTGCAATGATTAAAAAGGAACTATACGCCCACACACAGTCAATTTCTCCAAGCACAGGAGAGGGCAGACTATTAGGTTAATTTTATATACAGTTTTGGGGAGCATGAAGTTTAGAGATCAGCACAATTTCAGAGGCATGCTTTTATCAGTTACTTCATGAGACTGCTGATGATTGGTGGGTCAGAACTCAGAAGTATGGTTTTTGCAGCTGAGTTCCTTCCTGATTGGCTGTCTTTTAGAAATAACGGATTGATACTCATTGATTGGCTTGCAAAAGCATGTTTTCTGAGGTGAGTTGTCCTGATTCATTGAAAGTTGTATTGTTACTAAAGCTATGGAATAATCAGCCTCTTCCTAGAAGTCTGGAGCTTTTCTCTCACCCCACACTGTCAGTCTCCCTTATCCTGCTATACTTTTTCCTCCTATGGTACATATCATCTTCTAATGTAACATGTATTTCCTTATTATGCTTACTGCTTATTGTCTGTCTCCCCTTGATAGAATGTAAGCCCAACAAGTCAAGTATTATTGGTTGTTTTGTTTCCTGAAGCATCCCACTTTTCTAGAATACTTCCTAGCATTGGGTGAACAAACAATAAGTATTTATTGAATTATTGAATGTTTTATCAGTTCTCACCCCATGCAAAAACAGAAAAGCCCAATGAAGTTTATTTCTGTACTTTTCTCTCCCCAGACATTTCTGTCCTGCCTGCAAATATGCCTTTTACTATGATACCCCATTAGTATATGAATATATTTTATTAACATTTTTAATTCTCCTTGGTATATATATTTTTTAGTTTAAATCTCATTTGAGGGTGATTCTAAGACTGGAGCCTCCCTTCAAGAAAAAAAACAATACAAAATTACAAACACAAAAATGTCTGTGGAAAGAGCCCATGCACATGACACCCTGAGTCTTCAGTGTCATTCATTCCAGCTTTCCTGGTGGGAGACAAGATACCACTCTCTTCCTTTATCGTTTCCAGAGGAATTTTAGAGAGTAGAAAACAGGAGAAACATCGATGACTTCCTGACATAAACCATGATGTCAATAATAGGTAAAGTTAAACTAAGAGGTAAAGAGAAAAACAACAACAACAAAATAATTTGATTCCGTCAATGTAATACAAACTAGAGTGATTTATCTGGACCATTTAAGGTTAATTACAATGAAGCACAATATAAACTGTGCATGTTATTAGTTTGACAGATTAACTTTGGTGGGCAATGGAACTATCACTCAATTCTATGTTGAGCCAAGGAATTTCTTCAGCTTCTGACATGTAACCCAAACCTTCCAATATTTTGTTGTTGTTGTTGAAGTCAAAGATAGGCTGGAACAGAATCTCAGTTTTTGAGACAAATAGCAATTTGAGGGAAAAGAGGGCTGAAAACTTTAACATAGTGTCCTCAGCCTCAATTATGTTTCCATTTATGTCTCCCCAGCATCTCATTGTCCATCCTGTCACATGGTCCTTTTTCAATTACTTGTTTGATGTAAGTCTGCCCAACAAGAAGCTTCCAGCTTTTTTCTGCTTTCTCCCAGCACTGACAATGCTCCTGGCACATGAAAGTGCTCAATTAATAACTGTTGTGTGGATTTCTCTTATGAATGAGTAAATGAATTGAAGAGAACTTGGCCCACTTTACAACTGTTCACTTGGCAGAGCATCTCCCTATTCTTCTTTTCTTTGTTTACTTATCCTACATCAAGAATTCCTTCTGCTCCTTCTGCCTAAGGCTGATGGGCTAAATCCCTTTATGGGAAATTCCCTAATAGCAGTTGCCTTAATTAGAACTAATTCGACTATCAACATATCTATTCTGTATTTTGCCCTATCTATCACCTTCATGTTCTTTGTAATATATTAATAGTAAATGCAGAACAATAGAAATAAAAATTATTACACTACACACTTTTGATTTAACTTGAGCATACATTTGGCCAAGTAACTGTAAAACATTTGATATTTTCACGGGGAAGTTGGTGACTTGTGGTCTCTGAAGTGTTTTTGTTTATTTGACACATTTTCCATAATCTTGGTACCAGTAATTTTAGAGGCCCCAGGGCAAGAAAAATTTATCCTCCCTGAGTTCAGTAATTCTTCCATCTGAAGGTCTAACAGTTATATCCCTTGCTTCTTGATTGTTTTTTAGAGAGAAAGTTTTATTAAATGTCTTACCTATTTTCAGTATATTTTTAACACTAGAAAACTTGTTGGTAATTGTGGCAACTCTTAAAGCTATTTTTTTCAGGACCTATTCTATTGCATGTACTTTCAAAATGTTACTTCTTTAAAAGTTGAGTTTAAAGGACCAACTCTGTTTTCACCAAATGACAGGAACTTTGGGATGCCGTGAAAATGTGTCCCATTCTATTACTGGTAATTCTGGCCCAGGACAAGTTTCTTCTTCATCACTCCTTGACCTGTGTTGTCATCTGTCTTCTCAGTGTCCTTCTGATTCCCAGCTTTGTATTTCCTGCCATGGACATCTCCTAAGATTGCCTGAGCATAGGATTCATCTCTGGGAGGAAGCTGATGGGAATTAATTATCCATAAATGTGATTATGGATGATAATAAACTCTTCTCAGTTAAGATGTTATAGCTTAGCAGGAGACTTTTAAATGTTCTCACTTTGCAGATAATAGCATTTTAATGACTACACATATGATTTCACTCAGAACTCACAATACCCCGGAGAAGGAGATGACATGCCTAGAAATACTATGCTGATTTTTGCAGATGATGACACTGTGGTTCTGAGGAGCTAAATAATTTTCTAATAGTGGCACAATAAGTAGCAAAGTATGCACTAGGCTAAACCAAGACACTGTTGCATCTTTCTACCGCCAGGTTGCTGGCATTTGGGTTGATCAGATGGTAAAGTTGTAAGTGAAGTGACCAGCCAATAGGAGGGACTAGGGAGCACAGAAGTCTCTCAGTGCTTCCTTATTAATTCTTCCCTGATACTTAGAATTCTCCTGTTTTGCTTCTTTAACTCCACATTCCCCTTTTCCTCCACCCTCTCTGACATTGTCTTGTAATTTTCCAAGCAGCTTCTTTTCCCTCTGTGTGCTCCTTGGAACTCCCATGGTTTTGAGCTCTCCTCTTGATTCATTCTATACTTTATACCTGCAGCATCTTACTACTCTCTTGGTTTTAAACACTGTCTTTAGGTTGATGACTTTACAAGCCAAATCTAGAACCTAGGTTTGTCACTGTTGAGTGCACACAACTGCCTACTGGGCAGCTTTTCTGGATGTCCAACTATTAATCTAACAAGTCACGGACAACTCATTAGCTATATCATGGACTGAATGTTTATACCCTCCACAAATTCATATTTTAGAGCCCTAGCCCCCAATGTGTTTGTATTAAGAGGTGGGGACTTTGATAGACAGTTAGGTTTAGAGGAGGTCAAGAGGGTGGAGACACCATACTGATATTAGTGTACTTTGTTTGAAAAAGAAGAGACACCAGAACTTCCTCCCTCTGCTGTGTGAAGACACAGTGAGAAGGTCATGGTCTACAAAAACCAAATCTGCTACCACCTTGATCTTGGGCTTCCCAGACTCCAGAACTATGACAAATAAATGTCAGTTGTTTAAGCTACCCAGCCTGTGATATTTTGTTATGGTCGGCAGAGCAGACGAAGAGAAGCTATGTGCCCTACCTGCTACCCGCACCCTTTGTCTGCAATGTGAGATTTAAATCTTGCTGTAAGGCTGTTTTCCAACTTCACCTCCTATTATTCACCGTGGCCCCAAACCCAGCACCCACGCCAGCAACACTGAACTACTCTCAGCTCTCTGAGAGCACTTCACTGCAAGGTGGCCCGCAGCCTCACTGTGCCTGCTTCGTTCCAGTAACGCCTTCCTTTGTCTGCCAGACAAGCAGACAAAGAGATAAGCAGAGATAAGACCTGCTTATCTCTGAGTGTTCTGCTTTAGAACAATTACTTCTGGAACGTTTCTGAGTCTCCAGGGAAAGTTAAGTTACAAAAAGCCCCAAATATCTCTATTAGAACAGAACTTCTCAAAGTATCATTGGTGAAGGACCAGTATTTTTTTAAATACAGTCCATCATGGACTAATAATACTGTTTTAAAAAAGTACATTTCTAGAAAAGTGAAGTATAAAGCTATAAAATATAATCCCAATTTTTTTTTTATATAATCCCAATTTTTGATCATTGGAGTCAATAGATATAAAATTACTCTGTCAAAGTAACTGAAAGTTTTAAAGACTTACTTTCGGGTTATGTGCTTAGTTTGCCACAATAAATATTTTCTAGACTAGCAGTAGTCCATAGATCATACTCTGCTTGAGCACCATTAAAACTAATTTGTATTTTAAACATAAATCAAACATCTCCTAAATAGCAGAGACCATTGTGTATTAATCTTTAGGTCAGAACACCTACCAAGCCACCCAACACTTTGAAGGTGCCAAGGAAATATTGGGTGGATGGACAGACCAGGGTCAGCCAGCTCAAGCCCAGCCTCTTGCAAGCCTGTGTCATTCCTTCTAATTCTGCCCGCTGAGTTCTTTCAACTTCTTTATCAAGATCACATTAGAAATTCTCAAAATCAGTCCATGGGATAAGACAAAACTGAACTTAATATTTCCAGTTTTATTCTTTGTTGTCTTCTAGGCATTCCAGTTATATTTTTTTTCTGAGAAGAAAGAAGAGATGAGAGAAACACAGAGTGAGAAATACAGGGTTCCTTCCAATCTGGTCAGAGATATCACCACATCATGTTTATTCCCCACTTTTCACACATCTCCATTCTCTCACCTTGTGACATGTGTGGTTTCTGGGCTGCCCACATAGCATCCCCTCACCTTGTATATTGGACGTCTCTCCCTCCTTCCCAAAGTACCATAGGCACAAGGCTGTGCATTTGAAGACTCTGAGGGAAAGCAAGTGGTATTATGTTGTGGCACCACTTGCAAAGTGACTTACCATTGTATTCAATATTCATATTCTTAAAAACTATCAGACATGTAACTTAATAGCTACACACTTATATTGTAGAATGTATTATAGAATGTATCACAGAATGTTTTGCAGCCTAAATGCCTAATCTCAGTAGATGTTGGAGGAACCAAGCAGCAGCTTCAAAGCCCTAAGGTAGAAATCAGGGATGATCCTTAATGACTATTTTCTCTTCTTTTTAAAGAAAATCTTTTTTTTCCTCTCTCTCCCTGTCTCTTTTCCTTTCCCTCCTTTTCCTTCCTCCTTTCCCCACTGGCTAACGCAAAGCTTCTGAGAAGCACAAGATAAGTTATGTATCTAAGAAAATGTGTATGTCTCTGACAATGTACTATAGAAAAACTTTATTCATTGCACATTAGTCCCTTGTGCCTTTTGTATTGATTATATTTCAGAATGATGAATCCTTAAAATTTTAGTGCAAGGTTAGATTTAGTGCTTGGGAAACAAGTCTGATTTTGATGGTGTATTTGCTTGAATATTAACATTTATTATTTTCTATTTTAGTCTCACAATTAATATTCACTTTCAACAATCAGACACACACACTGCACAAGCACATGGGAAGCAAGTTCCTTTAGAAGGTGATGCTTTCTATTTCTTTCTTTATATACTTAAAAATGAGATCTAATCCATATACCAAAAAATTCACAAAGTGTAAAATTCTGCACCCTTTACTGTATTCACATGATTATGCACCCATCACCATTATCTCATTCTAGAACATTTTTATCATCCCCAGAAGAAATCCTGTATCCATTAGCAGTCACTTCCCATTTCCTTCCTCCCTCAGCCCCTGCCATACATGAATTTCCTTTCTGTCTGTATGGATGCTGGACATTCACGCAAACTGAATTAATTATACAGTGTGTATCCTTTTGTGTTTGGCTTCTTTCATGAAGCATAATGTTTTCATGTCATCCATATTTTAACATATTTGTACTTCATTTATTTTTATGACAATAATATTTCAGTGTATGGATATACTACATTTTGTTTCTCTATTCATCAGATAGACATTTGAATTGCTTCTTTCTTCGGCTATTATGAACAACTATGCTATGGACGTCCATGTGCAATGTTTTGCATAAACGTGTTTTTAATTCTTTGGGGTATACACATAAGAGAGGGATTGGTGGGTAACTCTCTGTTTAACCTTTTGAGAAACTGCTGAACTATTTTCAAAGCAGCTGTACATTTTGCATTCTCACCAGTGTCATTAAAAAATGCATTGTAAAGAGTTAAACAGACAAGAATTTTTTTTTTCAAGACGATTGCCATAGGAGAGAGGTTGAACTCAATTCCAAATACAAAAAGGGAAGCTGAGGATTCATAGCCAGCTGGCATAGTGAGAGAGTCAGTGGATGGAAAGTCACTAAGAAGAACTTGAAAGATATCAAGGTAGGTGATTTTTGCTAAACTCTCTTGGTAGGATTCTTGGTGAACTGGGCTCAGCAGTCCAAGAGATGGCAGGCCAAAGATGATGCCCAGTGGAGAGGTGGGTTCTGAAAAGCCTCACTGAAGTTGTATCAATGATACAGTCTCTGTCATCAGCAATGTGTAAGGGTTCCAATTAGTCTATGTCTTTACCAGCACTTGTTATTGTCCATCTGTTTATTATAACTTAGTGTGTGTAGTATCTCACTGAGGTTTTGATTTGAATTTCCCTAATGACTACTGATAAGTATTGTTTCACGTGTTTGTTGACCATTTGTATACCTTCTTTGGAGAAATGTCTACTCAAATTCTCCACCCATTTTAACTGGGTCACTTGTCTTTTTATTTTTGAGTTCTAAGAATACATTCTGGAAAATAGAGTTATATCAGACTTGTACTTGCAAATATTTTCTCTCATTTTGTTGTCTTTTTTTTTAGAAAGTTCTTTAAAACATGAAAGTTTTTACTTCAATGAAGTCCAATTTATTTTTTCTTTGGCATCCCCATTGCCTTTTAGAGGTTACTTTCTCACAATTAATTTACAGCATCACCTGTAATGTTACTAGGTAGATAATAGGAATGATAATGTTAACATCTCTAAATGTTGACATGTATAGGAATCACCTGGGAGCTTGTGAAACACACAGATCCCCTTATCCTGTTGCAAGACAATCTGATTCAGCAGTATGACTCTGGACCCTGTAATCTGCATTTTTAATAAGCAGTTCAGGAGATTCTCACACATGCAATCCAGGGACTACATTTTAAGCCACACTGTTTTCTAAATAAAGAACTTACTTTACTGACTGTCTAGTTTACAGCCTTGAGTTGGACCATCCTTGTGTGACTCCCTAGCATAATTCACACCTCTGGTATAATCTTCTCCATTGGAGCAGATAGAAACTGTGATTTGCTTCTAATCAATAGAGCATAAAAAAGTGATGGAATGTTACTCCTGTGATTGTTTTGTTATATCAGCCTCCATTTCAGTGAACTGGAGAGAGAGATTTTCCTGGAAACAGCCATGGTAAGAAATTGAACTGCTCATAGAGAGGCCTGGGAACTGTGGGCAGCCTCCAACTGATGATCAATGAGAAGGGAGAGTCCTCAGTCCTCCAACTACAAGGAAATGAATTCTCCCAATGATATGAATGAGCTAGGAAGCAGGGAATGCCCTGTTCAATCCTCCAAATCTGTCCAAAACACTGATTACAGTCTGATGAGATCCTCAGCAGAAGAGGCAATTGAGCTGTGCCTGGACCTCTGACCTGGAGAAACTATGACATGAAATGTCTGTGACTGGTTGCTGCTAAATTTGTGGTAATTTGTTACACAGCAATAGAAAATAAATGCATCTCCTAAATCAGTACTTCTCAATTTGTGTTAATCCATTCCTCTATCTCATAATTGTAAATTTGTATACTACCACTCTTTAAGTGTTACATAAAATACAAAATAAAAATAAATTAAATACTTTGACAAAATAAAATTAAATAAAAGCAATGGCATAAAAGGTTGCTTTGTTTTCAAAGTACATTTAGCTCTACTTCTAATTTTATTTTCCTTAATGTCCAGATGAATTTCAAGTACAGGCATACCTCAGAGATACTGCAGATGCAGTTCCAGACTACCACAAGGAAGCAAATATCACCATGAAGTGAGTTACAGGAATTTCTGGGTTTGCATATGAGAGTTATGTTATACTATACTGTAGTACATTAAGTTTGCAATAGCATTAGGTCTGCAAAATAATGTACATACTGTAACTTAGAAATATTTTATTCCTAAAATTTGCTGAACATCATCTGAGCCTTCAGTAAGTCACGATCACTTGCTGGTGGAGGGTTTTGCCTTGGTAACACCAGAGATTACCAGAACAAATGTAATATTGGGATAATAATAAAAAAATTTGTGAGAATTACCGAAATGTGACACAGAGACACAAAGTGAGCAACTGATATTGGGAAAATGGCGCTGATAGACTTGCTTGATGCAAGATACTCATAAGCATTCAACTTGTAAAAAACACAGTATGTGCAAACACAATAAAGCAAAGTGCAGTAAAATGAGATATGCCAGTAAATGAAGTGACTTGCCCAATGTCACAAAGCTAGTTTGTGGCTGTCACTATCATATCCTGTCTCCTGTTTAAATATCTCCTTTGGCTTTCTTGAAGAGACCATTTTATGAAGATCACAGCATAATTAGCCAGCATAGTGTCTGCAGGACCCAGATTTTCAAGAATCTTTTCAGTGCTTTGATTAAACATAGACATTTCTCAGCTTCCAGAGCAGGGACCTGGGATTCCGTATGTCAGGTAAATGCCCACACAAGTCCAATGATTAGGCACATTTGGGAAACTGGAATACATGAGAAATATTTGTTAATTAATTCTCAGATAGATTGATGTGTAGATATTCAATCGTTTAATTGCTAATATGCACACTCTATGGGTTTTAGAAGCAGTCTGAGTGGAGAACATCTGCTCTGAAACGCGCCGCCAGGTAGGTGTGGGAGAAGCTAAACGTGCTGACTTTACCATGCAGTTGGCTCAGGAGCTTTTTTCTTTTCGAAAATAAGAAGCGAGGGAGATGGGGGCGTTAATACTCATCATGCATAGTTTTGAAATTTATGATTGCTAATATGGTTAATGAACATGTCCACTGATCCTAAGAGCAAGGCAAGCAAAGGAGAACTGGGGACATCCCAGAATGGCAAAGGAGACCAAACAGGAGAACCAGACTGGAGGAAACACTCACCGGCTTCTCGGTTTCTAAAGAAATTTCATAATCAGAGTTTGAATCCCCTCTGTATTAGCTGACTTGTCCCTAGACCCTGTGGTTAGGAAACAGGACTTGCCAATTTTCATAAATTAGTTGCAAATGAATCAGAAACATGTAGACTGTAGGCATTCATATTTTTGAATAGAGGAAAGGTGTTTGGCAAATACATTTGGTTAATGCCAAAGTTGAAATGTTTCAGAAATGGTCTGTGGTATTTTCAGAAAACAAAACATTTTCATTCAGTCAGCAGTCTGACTTCAATTTATATAATGCTTATTCAGCCTTAGCCGAATTTAAGAGAAAGGTTCATATTGCAAAATAACTAACATTTTTACTAACTGAGGAGCACTGACTTGACTGGTCTCCCCATTCCTAGTCAGTCACATACTCTTTAATGTTCAGGCTCCCCCAGGCTCCCTCCACACACCTAATACAATGTAGGACTCGCACAAAGGTAAGTGGTTTTAAGCTCAGTACTCACCTGTTGCCGCATTTTCCCACAGATTGGTGGGTCTTTAATAATTGCAAATGATAAATAGAATTCTGCATATATTCTTCAGGATATGTCATTGAAAAAACAACTAAGCCATAAGTTAATATACTGCTGAAATAGAATATGCAGCTCAAATCATAATTGTAATTATGCAACTGAGGTGTCATAATATAAAGACAAATAGTATTTTATCTAGTGAATAACAGACTGAGTTTTACTATTTTTCATTTGCTATACCTTATTTTTATATCCCACCCAATCGATTATTAACTTTAGGGCTTATTTGCATTAGCAGTTATTTTACCTACATGACATGTGCATTTTAAATTCTGAATATTTAATCACATGATACAAACATTTCACCAACTTCAATTATTTATGTTAAAAACAAAGTATAGCCCCATTTTTATGGAGATTGGTTTTGAATGACTATACAAGATAAAAATGCCATGTATGAAAAACCACCCTTGACCGCCCTCGCTAGGCCATGGAGGTCAAGGAGTACTGTGCTCGGACGGTGATGGCACGGCAATGCTTCAGCACATTGGTGTGCGTACTGCAGAGCTGGGCCCAAGGAAGGGACAAAGGAGAGTTATTGTGCAGGGCGAGGTTTTTATTACAGTGATGCTAATGGACAGACATGACAATGAAAGCAACTTGTGAGCACAGAACAAAAAAAGAGTCTTAAGAAACAAAGGAAATAATACAAAAAGAAAAGCATAGAAGGATTTATGTGGAACAGATATTGAATGTATGCTGTCATAAATGCTAGGGAAGAAAATCTGTTCTGACAACTTACAATGTTAGATTGATTAGAAAAGTCTTGGAACATTGCCAAGGTCCATGAATGGCATGGGAAACAATTTCAAAGGAAAGAGTAAAAATTAGAAAAAATGTCTTCCTCTGTATTGAAGAGTATTACAGTATAAGAACAAACCAAGAGTGTTTGGAGAGCTGCCATGTGTTCCATGGAAGAAGAAATAACATTCAACAATATGTGTATTTATAACAGATACCAGTTTGGCTAA
Source organism: Tonatia bakeri (assembly GCA_004024845.1). Lineage (NCBI taxonomy): Eukaryota > Metazoa > Chordata > Mammalia > Chiroptera > Phyllostomidae > Tonatia > Tonatia bakeri. The sequence continues at coordinate 35,939 of PVIA01003508.1, read as the reverse complement.
TGTTTTATTGCCAATGTCAAGTGATTTGAAGTACCCAAGAAACAGCAATACAAACTAATTCTTGGATTATTATTATTTTTTTTTTACTTTTGTATGTACAGGAATGGTAAATTGTTTCAGTAACACTGGATTCATGAACCTGAGTTTTATCCTTTTTTCATCTCACCTACCATAAAAGTAATTTTAAAAAATATAAAAGTTGAGCCCTGGCCAGTGTGACATTCTGGGCAGGGCACATACTTGGGCTGTGGGTTTGGTCCCTGGTTGGGGCATGTAGGAGGGGCAATTGACCAATGTTTCTCTCTCACATGGATGTCGCTCTCTCATTCTCTTTTCCTCCCTTCCCCTCTCTCTAAAATCAATAAGTATGCCCTCCTGTCGGGATAAACAAAAGAAAGGTGATGGCATCCATGACTACTCATTGGATGCTTTACATCCTCAAGCTCAGGGAACACAGATTAGTTGATAAAAATATATCTGAACTTAGCACCAGAAAGGCCTAGCCTTGTTTAAGAGATATTAAGAGATATACCTTCTACAGAAGTGGTCCTTAAACTTCAGGTGAGAGAGAATCACCCAAGGAGCTTGTCAAAATACATATTCCCAGGCCTTAACTCCAAAAGTTCTGATTCAGGGGATGAGGCTCATTAACTTATATAATAAACCAGAACCTAATCTGTTTCTGGTGGTTCAGAATGCATACAGGTGGTTCCCAGGACACATTTTAAGGAACTCTGTCCTAGAACTGTGATGGTCAGACACTGTCAACCTCCGTCTTCCCACTCTTCCTTGTACCTGGTGCAGAATCAGTGTCCTGATGGGAGTATCCTGGGATGCCACCAGAGAAGGAAAAAGTTTGAGGACTACTTCCTACAGGATTATTTCCTCTTTCTTTATTTATTCTTTACTGAAACCAGTGAAGAAATACCAATTAATTATACCCTCAGTTCAGTTTATGGAATATAATAATCATTGTTTCAAGCAAAGTATCTCTCTTCCCTCCTTCCTTCTCCACCATTCTTTCTTTCTTTTCTTTTTCTTTCCTTTCTTCCTTCCTCTTTCCTCTCTTACTTCTTTATTCAAGCCCTTTATCTTCATTTCCATTAGTTGTTTCTTTCCATCCCATACTCAATCTCTCTAAAGCTTTTATTGTGAACCTCTTGTTTGTATGCTTTTCTTGCAAAATGAGCCTTGCTGGTTTGTGTTCCAGAGAGAAAACTTGAACTCCGAGGTGCAGATCAGAGTTCTGAGTAGAAACTGAGCAGCAGAAGCTCACAAAAGGGAAAGGCTCTCCCTTTCAGGCACTATCTCGCCTTTTCCTCAGGAGTTTCTTTAACACAAACTCCAGCAATAGATGCACAGGGCACAGAGCAGCATCATGAGCGTGAAGTAGCCCAGTGACTCCCATAGAACCACAATGAAGGCATGCTGGGATTGGGAGGGATAAAGAGGGAGCGATCACTTCCAGTTTAAGAACTCCTTAATCAGGAGTGTCAACTTTTCCCAGTTTGATATCTTATAAACATGAAAGCCATTTCAGGGATGTGTTATAACAATAGCTGTTAATTTAGTATCAGTTTTGAGTAAAATGTATGACAACAAAAAGCTACAATGCATTTAGTAATACAGTTCTCCCCCCAATATGCAAATGAATTGGTTCCAATACCAACAGTGAATAATGGGTCCCCAAAACCTTGGATGTTCAAGTTCCTTATATAAAATAGCACAGAACAATGCACAGTCTACCCTTTGCCTAATGGGATTCCCATCCAGCATCCAAAATATTGTTTTCCACCCATGATTTGTTGAATCCGAAGGTGCAGAATGTGTGGATGCAGAAACACCCCTTGCCCCAGGTAACCATCATACCTTAATTTGCATCTAACATTTGCAATGCTAATAAATATTTTTATTTTATTATATTATTTCATCTTATGTTACCTTTTATTTTTTTTATTTTATTTTCACTCATTGTATCAGGAAAGCTCGGGTGTGCTGTGTATAGTAACAGTGGGGTACTCTAAAGTTCCTTTTTGTGTTTTCATATAAAAAGAATCCAACTGTCTCTCTGTTCACTGCAGCCTTCCTAGTCTGGGGCACTGATGCATCCAATGCCACCAGTAGCAAGGCAACTGGTGGTTATGGCTCAGGAGGGGTATGCTAGCCCTACTGGCTTCAAGGATGCTTGGTGATGGCTTCCCCAGACAGGTCACAGGTCATGATGCCACTAGAGGTCTGGGAAGATACCAAGTGCTCTAGGAACACCAATGCCATGGCCATGAGCCAGATAGTAGACCCTCCAAAGACAGGCTCACTCACCGGTGATTTAGACCTGCCTTGCAGACAACTCAGGTGGTGGGGGAAGACTTTCTGAAGACAGCCTGCTGTTCTGCAGGAGCTGTCACTGGAAGTGGAGCCCAGGTGCCACGAGCACTGTCCTGGGTGGCCAGGGGAGAACTTCTGGAGGGAATGGCTGCCATGCTCTTATTTTGGCTGATGGAATCCTTGGCGCACAATAGATTGTACAAGGCAGGGACTGGGGGTTGTTAAACCACTCAGCCATTTGCAGAGGACACCTTTGGGGGCTGCTCCACCACTGAGAAACATGCCTTAGCTCAGGGTGTGTATTGACTTCACTATGTGTTATACATTTTCTTTATAGTCCAAACCCCATGATTAATGCCTGATGAGCATTTACATTCCCAAATTCTTAAAATTATTTACTCTTCCCACCCATCTACAAGGGACTGTATCTTGGAAACCACAATTTTAAATGCCCCAAATCAATGTCCCCAGTTGGACACAGAACATACCACCTTGTGTTAATATTTTTAGATTATATCTTTATGTTCACATTCCTCATTTCTTTTGTTTGGACTGTAAACTCTCTGAAAAGACAAATCATATATCACATGTTAATACCCAGGGTGTGCAGGAGAAAAATCAATGCTTTGCAGAGAGCCTTACTAAACAGGGGGAATCAAAAAAAAATGTGTTAAGCACTCACTCAGTGCTACCTGGGTGCAGTTGTATCCTCCTCAGGCTATTTCCCCCAGGGGCACCCAAAGTTGCCCAGCCCATCCTTGATCACCTGGTCAGTATGTCGTCTGATTTCTCCACTTTATAGCAGAGAGGACTGAATTTTAAAACCGGGATTTGTCAGGCTGAAAACCATTGCTACTTGTTGCCTCTTGTGGACATTGATTCATTTGCCCTTATTGAGAACATTGGTGGAGCCATCATTTGCTGAGTCTAATTGAAGAATTGTCTTTCTCCTGAGACCAAAGTCTAGGGAAGGGAGGTTACAATCAAGGGATTTCTACAGCTTTTGAATTGTTTTCAAATTCTAACAATTGGTCTCTCACTACTCAATTAAATAACTCTTAAGGGAAAACAATTCAATCGATTTTCTAAACCTCTTCCCTTGCTGGCTCACGTTGCTTTTAGGGTATCTTGCCTTTTCTGTAAGACAACTGTCTGCTCTGTTGGTTCAGACTTGGGGTGATTGGTTTCCAAGCATCAGGCAAATTGCTTTGTTCCCAGAAGCAGCTTTGGGAGGACAGAGGCCAGGGTAGGATGGCAATCAGAGGGATTTACACAATGGTTGGCTCCTCTTCCACATCACTGGGATCCAGGGGCCTTAACAACTTGATTGTAGTCCACCTGACAATGCTAAAGGTCACATCTCCAATATCTCTCCCTTAATCTTTCCTGAAGGCTTTCCCCCCTCCTGGAAGGTAGATGGGAGATCATATCCTTTGGGCAGACTTTGCAGTTGGGTCTCTTGGCTCCTGGGAAATATGCATGTAGTAGATTTAGGTAAACAAATGATCCAAAAACCAGTTCAGTTGGTGTTGAGTCAAAATTTATCCTAGGTCTCAAAGATGTTTAGAGGGAGTAAAGCCAAAAACTTCTTACCTGTAATTACATTCTGTTGATTTGTCTACAGTTACTCCCTTTTGTCACTTCAGGTCTGCACCAGGATCCCAGGAGACAGTGATGGGCATTGTTGTTGTGCACAGCACTGATGGAGCGGGCGTGCAGGACAGCAGACCTGTGGTCTGTGCGTTTCACTGTAGGATTCCATTCATGCAGAGAATCTGGCAACTATTATGAGGCTGAAATAAGCTCATACAGTCAGAACAAAGCAACCAAATTATGTGTTTAGCATAATAATAATTATACAAACTTTATAAGCATCATTTTGAAACTATCTGCTACCACGAGTCCAGAGGGCTTCCTTTAACTATGGTAACACTGGAAAATCAACAGTGACAGGAAGCTGGGGTGGAGAGTGGGTTCAACCATCAGTTTTCTTTTGTGTGTGAGCAATTGTTTTAAGTTCACATGCAACACTCAGTATCATGAGTGCTATGCCTCCAGCTTCTCTGGAGTACCTTTTGTATTTTATAATAATCATTGTTTGGTTCCATCAAACAATGATTATTATTCTTTGAGAAATTAAAAAAAAATACCTCATAGACCCAGGCAACAGTATTATGATTACCAAAGAGAAAAGGGGGTGGGAGGTAGAAGGCGATAAAGGGGGTAAATGGTGATGGAAGGAGACCTGACTTGGGGTGGTGAAAACACAATACAACATACAGATGATGTATTATAGAATTGTACACCTGAAACCTATATAATTTTATTAACCAATGTCACCCCAATAAATTCAATAAAAATTAAGAAAATAAATTAAAAAAAGAAAGTATCCAGTGTGGCTCGTTACATGACAGACATGTGGTTTGAGTTTTGCTGTAAATGCAGAACAAAGAGTCTGAGAGTGTTTCTTTTCATGACTGAGCTGCACGGCTGGGAGGAAACACGAGATAGTTCACTTTTCCAGTGAGAATTTTTTTGCCTTTCATTTTTGGTTTTATTTTTGCATACCCATGACATTTCAGCAAGCAAGCTGCCTTCTCTGGTAGCACCATCTGCTCTTTCTTTTCAACTGTGACACCATCTGAGAGAATACCTTCTCACTCACAGAAATACATGTAGAGTGGGGGGAATAGTATTGTTGATTATATATATAATTATGTATGAATAGATACATATATAGCTATCTCTCTGTCTATGTGTACCTTTTTGCTTATTTGTTTTAATACTGCAACATAGATGTATAATTAAGGAATTTGATCTGTGATCTCCACGAGACAACTAAGCAAAAATCTCCAACCCAAGTCTCTCCTGTTTCTCAAATTCCTTCTCAGTGCAATAGGATTTAAATTCCAGGGGCAAGGGGATTTTTGTCCATTGGTTCATTAGGGTATTCCTGCAATCTAGAACAATGTCTGGTCTGTAGTAGGTGCTAAATTAATAGTTGTTGAATGAAGTAGTGTGAATAACAGTTCTACTCCTGTTATTTTTGTGTGCTCAGTATATAACAGTAATCACTCTTCCTGGCTATGGGTTTTCCATGCTGTCCAGATTCCAGGGTGGTTGTGATCCTCTTTGCCTTGTATTAACATATGTTGTGCTAGATGATGGTCCTGGAGTAGGAGAGATGCCTTCTCTGACTCGCATTAATTTTACTACATGACAAAGAAAAGATGGTTTGAGGCCATCTCCTATGAGATGTCTAGCTGTCCTACCAACTCTCATGAGTCACCTAAATTATCACCAGTGAGCACACAGCTTAAGGCCCTGGCGTTAAGACTTTGCTGCACGAATACATGGACAGTAGAAGAAATCGGGACCTATTGTCATTTGAGATGAGTAATACTAAACTGCTACAATAACTGACCATGAAGCAACAGCTGTCAGACTGGCCTGATGTTCGGCAACTGGAACTGGATTATCTCACTTCAGCAGAGATTTCCAAAAGGGGCAAGGAGCCAGATTGGAGGTCTTCAGTTTTCCATGGTAGAAAGGATGCGTGTTCACTCACAGAAAACCTGACAGCAGGAGGCTCTTTGGTTCTTCTAGACAAAGATACATGGAATACAAAGGAAGAGGCCAAGATCATCCACATCATTCAAGTCTAATAGTTTACTGACATGAGCAATAGAAACATGATAATATTTTTGGGGGGCTTCTCTAATCAGAAATTTTCAGTAACTCTCCATTCCTTGTAGAACAGAATCTATCTAGAATTAAAAGCAAAGTTTGTGAAAATCTGAGCCAAACATACCTTCTTAGGTTAAACTCTCTTTGCTGACCCACAGCCACCCTGCGCTGGAGCTGAGTATGGGTAACATCACCATTCACCAAACACCCCACCTTGGTATCCCTACCACATCATTTGATTGGAACCCTCTCATCTCCAGTGGTTAAAGTTCTGGTAAATGTGCTGATGCATTTCTCTGTGGGCACATTAAATTTGAAGTATGGATGACACAGCCAAGGGCAACCATGCAGTAAGGAGTTAGGGAGGTAGTTTGGAACTCAAGACAGAGGTCTGGCTAGAGACTGACATTGAGGAAGCTTTCACCTCTTAAGTATATGTGAAGGTATGGGGTGAATGAGATCATGTAAAATGGGTACTCAGAGCAAGAATAGACAAGGCGAGGATTTTATGGAAGAGGCAAAGAAATCAACACCTGTGAAGGAAACAGACCATGAAACAATGAACAGAATAGGAAGAAAATTAAGGAAAATGGTATTATTAGTAAATAAGCTGATATTTACTGAATTCCACCTATGTGGGAGAGCTCTTTTGAAGCATTGTGTAGGGTAACTAACACAACAACCATATAACCTAAGATAGGGACACTGAGGCCCGGAGAGGTCCAGTAACTTGCCTAGTAGTACCCGCTAGTAGAGAGCAGGGTTGGAATTCAACTCTTCTGATTCCAGATTCAGTATGGTTGTAGCTTCTATAACATCTCTCCAAAGTAGAACCAAAAAAGAGAGAGAGAGAGAGAGAGAGAGAAAGTCAAGATGGAAAGAGTGGCTCACATTGTCACAATGCCACATGCTCCAGAGAGGTCAATTAAGATAATGAATGAAAACAGCTGAAGTTATCATTAGATTTGATAATTAGTAAGAAACTAGTCTTACCACAAGGCATTTTAGTGGAATTGAGACAGTAGAACTTTGAAGCAAATGAGCTCAGGGGTATCAGCTATATTCCATCTATTTATGTATCACAGGGAGTAGTTTCAAGGCACTTAAGTATGTTTCCAACAGGTAGTCATTCCTTGAACGTTGCAAGAGCAAAATTGAGCATGTGACTTCAATTCTCCTTACTACATTAAATTCTATATCTCATTTGAGTTGTATAAAATAGGCTATGGGGAAGATACAAAGCTATCCAGCTTGAGTATCAAGCAAGGCCAGAATCACCATTTTTGTTTGTGTATGTAGGAGATAGTGGGGGAGGAGAGCTATCAAGCTTTTAAAGATGAGGGAACTTAGGCACAGAAAAATTAAGTAACTTGCTGTGGTGGGGAGGGAGTATCTACTGAAACTAAAATTTTAATTCAGAAATTAACTTATTCCCTCTAGTTGATTCTGGTGGGAAAGAGAGGGCCTATATGATGAGCAAAAAAGACCTCATCCCTGCCTTCAGAAACCTCCTCTTCTGGTTTCTGTTAGGCTCGGGAAATTAAGGAGCCTCTGTTTTCTGTGAGTATCCCTGCCCTACTCCCATATCATGAAAGGTCTGCCTGACCTCTTTGGCAGCCACCAGAGACACTAGCCTGTAACACGATTGCCCCTTCTCTGACGTTCAGACCAATTTGCATGGAAGGAGGTTTCTATACATGAGATTTCCTTTGTAATTCATGCTGGACAATAGCATGAAATTCTTCTCATTATAGTGCAAATTTAAAAGTCACCAACTAATCACAAGTAGTTATGATTTTATTTTATGTGTTTAAAAATATATGTAACTCACGGGTTCATAATTATTTATGTATTTTTAGTTGTACAGTTCAAATGCCCTCTAATTTTAAACAACATCTGGGTTTTAGAAAAGCATTTAAAAGAGTAAAATTCAAAAGCAAACAACATCAAAACCCTTCACTAGAAAAACCTTCTGTTTTAAAAATTAGTCCAAAGTTCAGTTCTCACCTGGTTCAAAAACAATTGAATTCACCATATCCCGAGTGGAGGTTTAAGAAAGAGCAAGCAGAAAAACAAAAGGGAAACTGCAACATGTGTAAGTGATCACCAAAACCCAGCTCATTTCCAACTGAAAAAAAACATGCCTTGTACACAGGTCACGGAACAAATCAGACCAAACCAAAGTGCTGAGGAAAGTCACAACTTAAAAGAAAAAAATTCCCGGAGAGATCTTTTGCAAGGAGATGTACAAGAAAGGGTAAGGTTCATTGTAATGTATTGGCAGCTGAGCTGTTTGAAATAGCAAGTTAATAACATTCATAATAATCACATGATAACCCTGAAAACTACAATGGGCCATGAGGCCAAATGGGGAGGCAAGGGACTAAATAGGAGAAGGGACTTTCCACAGAGTTTGTGAAAAAAGCACGTGGTGCTGTGTGTGTGTGGCGGGGGAGGGGGGGCAGTGTTGTTGATTCGTTCCATAGGAGTAAAATTCCTCTACAAGGAATTTCTCTGCAATTCCTTTTGTAGCTGCATTTTCTAGCAGTGGAAACAGTTCCTTCTGGAGAGAATGAAGCCAGTTCACTATTGAATTTGCATTCAAAGGTGCAATGAAGAGGTGAGAAAAAAAGTGTTTTGTATTTGGATCCATAAGAATGTGTGTGAAGGAGTCTAGCCCAGTGAACTTGACTTTTTCATCCATTATCTTCATTCACATGGCGGAGCGTTTCCTGTTAAACATAACTTTATGAACTGCCCCTAATGATGTAGGTGAAGTTGCTCAGGTTCTCATACTGGCTTCAGTTGAATGACTGTGAGAATTCATTATCACTTTCCAATTTTATCAGCATGCTAGCCCCAAAGTTACCCATAAATAGCCCATAGATGACCCAGGACACACATATCCAAAATATCTTTGCCCTTCCTTCCATCTAAACAGTAAGAGTTCTGGCAAAGATCACATATTTAGTTACTCAAATGTTAAGCCCCCCATTGCTTTGTGCCTCACAGACTCTGTAACCCCTAGCAGATCCAAGCACACGTGGTGTGGAAGAGGGTGAAGGAAGGAATTCTGCTGTAGTCAGCCTGAGACAACTAAAGAGGAAAGTAACAGGAAAATTATCAACAAAAATAAACATGGAGTTTAATGCATGTAACATAACTTGTTAGACATGGTGGGTAATAAAAAGAAGCCTAGGATAGAATCCCTGTCCTTAGAAATCTCTCAATCTAAGGTAGTATGGGGAGATGGAAGAATCAGAGAGTCATCATCTGAAGCCTGTATTTTGAACCAGTATGTGATGGAAGGCCAATGACTCAGCACTAAGAATCCTAAATTAAGAAGTCTATCCTCCCATGATGCTCAGCTGGTATAGGCCAAAATTTACTGGGACACATGAGAACATCCTTAAATCTAGGAGAAAGATAACTAATATTTGATGACTATGTACCAAGTGCCAGGCACTAAGTGCTTTATAGATATTAGGTCATCTAATCCTCACAGTAGTCTTATGAGCTGGTACTATTGCTATTTTCATTCCACAGATTTAGAAACTAGGAATCGAGGTTAAATAATATGACCAAAATCATGTAGCTAATAAACGGCAGAGCTGGGGTTATCCCATGACACATCTGAGCCCAAATGAGTCATCAACAGTTTAGCAGTCAGGAAGAACAGGGGATTGGTATTAAAATTCATTGACCCAGTGATCCCAGTTCTAGGAATATGACCAAAGAAACCCAAAACACTAATTTGAAAGAACATAAACACCCCTATGTTCATTGCAGCATTATTTACAATTGCCAAGATTGGAAGCAGTCCAAGTGTCCATCAGTGGATGAGTGGTTAAAACAACTATGGAACATTTACATGGTGGAATACTACTCAGCCATGAACAAAAAAATTTTCACCTTTTGCAACAGCATGGATGGATCTAGAGAACATAATGCTAAGTGAAATAAGCCAGTTAGAGAAAGACAAATAGCATATGATTTCACTCATATGTGGAATCTAAGGAACAAACTGAACTAACAAGGAAAATAGAGACAGACTTAGAGCACAGGCTGACAATTATGAGTGGGGGTCAGGGGGTGGAGGGATGAGCAAAAGGAAAAGGGATGCTCATGGACATGGACAACAGTGTGGTGATTGTGGAGGAAGGGGGAGTATAGGAGGATAAATGGTAATCGAAAAATATAATAAAATGTACTTAAGAAAATAAAACATTTAAAAAATCTTAAAAGAACTCATTGTAGAGCCTACCAATTGTATTAAAATAAATGCATCCACAATACTCAAATACGTGAGGGAAGGTTTTTGTGCTTCCTGAATAAGGAAGCCAGATAATTCATAGAGATATCCTTCTAGAGATGAACAGCTAGGGTTCCAAAAGATTTCTTCCATTTTATTCTTACATGCAAAGTTCCATTATGTAAATGAGTACTCATGGTTTTGTTCTTATGCAGTTACTTTACATCTATGAAAGCTTATATGTTGAAAAATTTTTAAGTGGCAATTTCTGACCTAAATCTTCAGAGTCAGGCAGTGTCACATGGAAAGGGTGGAGGGAAAGGCCCAGATGAAAAGCCAATGAAGGAGGAGTTCACATAAGTGAGCGGGGTCTTCCCATTTCTGAGTGGAAATGCTGTGCAGGTGAGGACCCACCAGGAGAGCAATCAAGATGTGTTTTTCACAAACCAATTATCCATGCAAACACTGTTTGAGAAGTGGTCCCTTTGTGTGGTCTGCATTGTAATTAAGGAGAGAAAACTAAAGCATTCTGAATAATTAGCAAGAAGTATTGGCCAAAAGTCTGAAAGTTCAGGAAGAGTGTGAGAGAATAAACACCTTTCTGACCTGAGTTTTTGGAGAAAGCAGAGCAGACTTCTTGAGCTTAGAAATATCCTTCAATAGCCTGAAGAAGGACTTTTGGGGTTTTGCGTAAAGAGCCTTGTGGAGAAAATCAAGCCCTAGGCCAGGTGGCTTCCTCTGAACCAGTTTCACTGCCTGCCTGCCCTGCATGCAGAGAAGACACGTGGCTCTGTGGCCTGCTTGATTAAATGCTTCATCAGGCAGACAGGCCCTGGGAACTGTATGCAACATTTTATTGCCTTTCAAGGCAGTTGTTTCTCATTGTATAGATGTGCTTCAGTGGATAAATAATCTAGAGTTCCAATGCCAAAGGCTAATTTTCCCTGGCTTAGGAAATATCTGTTTTTTTGAAACCCTAAGCAGCATGAATTGTATTGATAGGTTTGCATGTTTCTGGCTGACCACCAAGGGCTCCCCTTCTAAGAGGATGGGAAAGTTGTCAGATGAAGTTTTCTCACAGAATTTACCACTGACTGTACAGTGAAATGGCTATGGTGATCACTCCTCTTTCCCCACGCAATCTTAATTGGGTTGGCAACGTGTGTAATTATCATGATGGCAGATGAACCCCTCGATGTTGAGTGAAGGGCAAACTGTTTCGGCAATCTGCAGACAGCCTCAAAAAAGTCATTTTCTGAAAAACCAACTACCACTGAACCCATTGAGTAGAGGTACATTTTGCTTTGCTTGGACTTACATGACTTACAAAATACAGTGCTTTCATGTCTTGGAAATAGGAAGTTTTAGAAAGTGAATGCTTGCTGGTTAAGGAGATTTTAATCTGTCTTTGAAATGCTGTTACTAAAGTTCAAAGCATGTAAGTTTCTATCAATGGGCTGCAAACCACTGTATGCAACACTTATCCAATTTGCAAAGATAGTTTAAAAAAATTCCTCTCAAGGGAAAAAAGAAAGCTTCACAGAGAGAGCCTATCTGGGAGTAAATTATAAAGATCTCCCACGGACATCGGGGCACATAAACTTAAGTGTAATTACCATCCTGGTAGGAAAATAGAGTCTTTATTTTTTTACCTTTTCACCCAAAGACTATCTACTCCTAGAAGTTCATGGAAGGTCATTGGCAGAATCTAACCTCTACTTTGAGAAAACTACCAAAGCTAAATTATACACATCTTTAAGAGCTTGCTAAATGCTATGCAAAGCCTCCTTTATCTATGCCAATTTCTAGTCTAATCATCAGTGAAACGTCAAGTCAGTGTCGAATGCTTGTAAATAATATTGACGTTCTTCAGTGAGATGGCTTTTACCCAAGATAAGTTTCGTTATTTTCCTCTCTGATCCTTCATAACTAAAAGGAAGCTAAAGGAGAGTCTGAAAAAATAAAGAAGATGTTGTAAAAGTCAGCCTTGAAAAGTGCTTTGATGCTTCTAAAATTTAATGAGCTAGATTCTCTCTGGGAGTACGATCCCTCATGAGAGTATATTACACATTCACAATCTATATTAACTTATTCAGAATCCTGACATATCAGTAAATTATGGGCTTTCAGGACTCTTGGCATACATTTTCTTTCACTGGGATTAACAGGAAATAATAATAGTGCTCAAGGTAGTGGGGGAGAGAACCAAACAACCAAAATCAAAATTGTGAAACGGAGGGATTTGCTTGCCCCTTCTGAGACTCCCCTTTCTTCAGTTAGCTCTCTCGCTAGTGTGTAACTCAGTACCTGCTGGGAACATTTGCATGTTAAAGAAGTTTGTTAGTATGTATCCATCTTTGTCATTCCATTTGCTTAACAGGACTTCTGCTTATTAATTGAAAGTACTCAGGGAGATTATTATTCAATGTACTCAAACCCCAGACCTAGTTCTCTAGATGAGCCACATGGAGACCCTTCTGTGTTTTGAATTATGCAACTTCTATTGGGTTGGCCAAAAAGTTCGTTTAGTTCTTTCCATAAAATAAAAGACATATTTTTCATTTTCACCACTAACTTGATTGATTTGGATGTTTTGAGTATGTCAGCTATCTCTGGCTATTGGCTTCTAGTGGGTAGAGGCCAGGGTTGCTGCTAAACATCTTTCAATGTGTAAGACAGCCCCACAGCAAATAATTATTTGGCCAAAATGTCAATAGTACCTAGAAACTTTGCAAACCACTTTTGACATATTCGATCAGTCACAGCACCTTCTCCGTATACTGCATATATCTTTTTTTGTGTTTCAGTTGAGCTTTTACCTTTCTTGAAATAATAAAGCATAATATGCCAAAAATGTTGCGTATCTTCTTCCACCTTCAACGCTAAAATGGCTACACAAAAATTCACTAACTTTGATAACTTTTTAAAAAATACACACATATGACAGCTGTCACACTACAATCTAACAAAATTGTTTTGAATGAAGTTAAAGACAACTAAGCACTATTGGAGCCAATTACAGAAAAAACCCAAACAAACTTTTTGGCCAACCCAATACTTCCCTTACGAAGAGTTGGATGTGATCTGAGACGCTGGGGTGATAGGCATAGTGGGATCTCCTTCCTCAGGAGATCCTTTCTAAGAAGGGGGACAAGGAAACAAGTTTGTGTAAAGGGGAATCAGTTTTATTCTTCTTGGCAGAAAATGCAGATGACAACTAGTCGGGGTGTTAGTGGGTGGAGGGATAGACCAAAAAGGAAAAAGGACTCATGAACATGGACAACAGTGTGGTGACTGCCGGGTGGAGGGGGATATAAGGGGACTAAATGGAAAAAAATACAATAAATTTTAAACTTAAAAAAAAGAAAGTATATTCCAAAGCTTTGCTATATGCCTGATAATATAAACTACTGAGAAATGCCTATCTCCAACATTTTGTATAAATAGCAGATCTGGGTCAATAGGAGATAGTTTTTTTTTCCCCCTCCTCTGTTCTACAACGTAACACTTGGAAGTGTTAATGTGATTTTCTTAAAAGTTCTATTTTACTGTCAAGAAACAATTTCTTCTCTGGGTGCATGTAGTTCAATATTTCTTAAAAGGCAAAAGAACAAAAGGGGAAAAGGCTTTTCAAAGAGTTTTATGTCTTTGCTAAGGCAACAAAGATGATAGCAATGATCATGATCATTATCTATTTCATTTGTATAGGATTTTATAGTTTCTAAAGCACTTTCATGTACATTATCTCATTTTAAATATAACCAGAACCTTGTGTAATACAAAATTAGCTGTTGCTTATGTCAAGGCATCCCATGAGTAATTAGAAGCTGTGGGCCAGATGTTATGAATGGTCTGGCGAGTTTTTCTGGCCAGAGCACTAAAAGGTCCGTCCTTTTGTGTAGACTCAGAATGGTAAGACAATGAAAAGAAAATGTACCAAGCTTGCTTTGCTGAATAAAGGCTCCAGGCAGGGTCAGGATACACTGAGTCATAAAAAAAACCTCTTGGAGTTCACAATGTCTTAGTCCAGGAATGGCAGGGATCCATTGGAAGTGGCAGCCTAGAAACTGATGTCAGATAGGTATTGAGGCCATGCTCAAGAAAGGTAGGAAAGAGAACAGAAATTCCTTTATTTTGGAGCTTCCCACTTATAAATGTCCATGAATTGGTAAACAAAGCTGCTTGCCAAATAAAAGCACCTCTACTTCGTTCTATCATCATCAGCTTTATCTGTCCATCCATCCATGCATCCATCCATCATCCTTTCACAGATAATTATTGTGCCAGGTACTGTTCTTGGTGTTAGAGACACACAATGATCAGAAAGACAAGTCCTTGCCCTCAAGCTGCTTGCGTGGTGTAGACAAAGAACAGGGAAACAGATAATAGAATAATTACAGATTGAGATAAGTACTGTAGAGGAAATAAATGTGGCAATAGTTAGAGATAACTTTAAACTTATTTTGAAAGCATGCATTCTCCAAAACAAGTTCCTAGGGGACAGAAAACATAACACTCCTTCGGCAAAGTCTGGACCTACTATTCTTTAAAAATATATCTTATTTCTTTATTGTTAGAGAGAGGGAAAGGAAGGGGCAAAAAGAGCAGAAACATCAATGTGAGAGAAAAACATTGGCCAGGTGCCTCTCACACGTGCCCTAACCAAGGACCAAATCTGCAAACTAATTATGTGCCCTGACAGGGAATCAAACCAGTGACCTCTTGGTTTGCAGGGTGATGCCCAACCAACTAACTGAGCTATACCAGTCAGGGCAATTTATGGACTTACTCCTTCAGAAATGTCATAGATAGCAAGATCAAACACTCAAGGAAAACTAATGGGTAGGGGAGAACAATAAACATTGAAATAAATATATTTTCAGAGTACCTTAAGTCAAATAAGACATCCTCTTACAGAAGAAAGTAGGTACATGAGTGTCAGAAACTTGCTCTGGCCGATAACCCTTCTCTTTCAAGTTGCTTTAATTTTTGAGTAAAAAGAAAATGCTGCTATATATCATCTCATAAGATTTTGTGATATAATTCTGTACCACTTTTAAAATAATTGAACAAGCTTGTACTGGCTTGGAATATAATACATTTTTATTCTTGTTCTCCTTTGTTTTATTTTTTTTTAAGTCTTAGCAAAATGCTCAGTAAGTGCCGGATGTTCTCAACAAAGCATGATGATTCAGTGGAAATGTTTGTGGGCTGCACTGAGGATGAGGCTGAGGCTGGAGCAAATCCCTCTCTTCTCACCAATCAATTTCCCTACCTACATGGCTGACAGGAGGGGGCGCCAATGATTATTGACACATTGTTTTGCTTAATCAAACTGATCTGATTATTAATGTGTAGAAAAAACAGAGATACAAAAATTTTAGAATGCAAATGAATGTATCAGGGGAGAGGTGAATCTTTAAAGGAAAATCAGGATAATACTGTCAGAATGAAAAGGAAGAGCTGCTGGGCAAGGAAAAAAACAGCAGAGTTAAGAAATACTCAGCTTACATGTCACATATTTATTTCCCTATGCTCACATCAGACATTAATAGAAGACAATTTTTCTTCTGTGGAGTTTGAAGCTGGCCTTAGAATCCATTTCAGCACATTACAGACAGCCTCTGCCTTTCGACTGGAGATGTCACATGGAACCAAGTCTATTTGCCCTAGTACACTTAAAGGATAATGTTCAGGCGAATATTTTTATTTTAACAGTCTTCAAAGTCTTGGCATGAAGCTGTACTATAGGGATTGGTGGCACCCATTTAAGAAACATAAAAGGGTGATAATTTAGGACACGGAGCATCTTCTCTTTTGCTCCCCAAACCTAGTCCATCACCTTGTGCCAGAAGCCCAATGCAGCAGTCCTGTGCTAGCACACGGTAGGTAGGGTCATTTATGGAGATGAGTGAAGAGCACAGATTCTTTTTGCTCTGCCCCAACAAAAAAGAAAATGTCAGGTATTTAACCATTAAAAACAGCAGCAGGGGGAAAAGGTACAGAGAATAAGTAGCATAGACAGTAGGTAGAAAATAGACGGGGGGGGCAAGAATAGTATGGGACATGTAGAAGCTAAAGAACTTATGACACATGGACATGAACTAAAGGGGGGGAATGTGGTTGGGAGGGGGTGTGCAGGAGGGAGGGGAGTGAAGGAGGGAAATGGGACAATTGTAATAGTATAATCAATAAAATATATTTAAAAAATAAAAATAGCAGCAGGTAGAAATCTCATTTGACAGTCAAGTTCCTTCGGTGCCAGGGCACATTCTATTTTATCAGGAAAGAGGGCTGGTATCTTATTTTATCCTAAAGCTTTTGAAATTTTGGCAACCTTTGAGTGATGAGATTTGTAGGTATTATTTATCAAATCATTATGTATTAGCTGCTATTGTTTCAGTTCAATAAATATTTTAGATCCCTTACTGTGGACCTTCAATGTATTGCTGGAAAGTTTGAAATAATATTTTCAGTCTTTTCTTTTTTCTTTATAGAATAGGAACAAAATATACACAGTTGTCTGTTTAGCTTTGAAAAAGTTCAAATATATTATTATTGTTGTTATTAATTAATTAATTAAATTTTATAACACATTATTTATTTATGTTTAGAGAGAGTAAAAAAGGAGGAAAGAGAGGGAGAGAAGCGTCAATATGTGGTTGCCTCTCGCATGCCCCCTAGGTACTGCATACCTAGCCTGCAACCCAGGCATATGCATTGACTGGGAATTGAACCAGCAACCCTTTGATTTACAGGCCAGTGCTCAATCCACTGAGCCACACCAACTAGGGCTAAACTATTTATTTATATATTGGTTGGTTTATTAAATATATTTATTGACATGCAGAAAACTGCACATACTAATGTATACAAATTGATGAGTATGAATAGAAGGATACACCCATGAAACCATAGCCACAATCTATACCATAAACTTATTCATTACCTCCAAAAGTTGTCTTCTGACCTCTTATTATTGTTATTTTATTCATGAATAAAATGCTTGACATAGGGTCTACCCTGTTATCAAATTTTTAAGTATACAATATGCTATTTTTAAATATGGGTACTATGCTATATAGATCACCAAGATTTATTTATCTTGTATAACCAAATCAAATATGTTATTATAAAACTCTTTCGTAAATATCTAAACTGAAAGAAATTACAAAAAAATCTAAAGACCAATACAATTTTATTATCTCATGAGATTTTTACTATTGACTTTTAAGTTAAGAATTAATGTCTCTATATTAGATGCTAATGGTACCAATTCTATAGATTTGATTTCATACTAGTGATATTAAACCAAACATAGAAATATTACAATTATGAAAACAATTTTCATTCCAGTGGTCTCAGGAGCTTATGAGACCAGGCAGATTATGGAATATTTAAAGGTTACATTTTAGTGGTTGAAGATGAGTCTATAACTCACTAATTCAAATATCAGTTAAATCAGTTCACGGTGTTTCTAGAGGTTTATTAGTGACCCTATTGGGTACATTTTATTCACTTTCAGGTTAGCTGAGGTACAGAAATATAAGAATAGGCAGTAGTATAAGGACGCATCTATTGTTGAAGATCAGTTATTTGAGTTGCTGATGATTAAATCCTGCTCTAATATATAAAAGAAAACAACATTTGCTTGTGATTTCCTCTTATCATCTTATCATCATTTAAGCTTAAATGAAACTTAAGTATCTCTAATATTGTGAAGAAGAAAAAGACACATAAATTGGTTCATTTTCAAGTAAAAATGAATGAGGCCATTCTTGAAATTTTTGCCTAGGAGGGGCCAAAAATATCTATTATTTTTCTATTACCAGTTGTGTATACTATAATTTTATTTTCTGCAACTCTGACTGAGGCCACCATATTTTCCTTATTGAATTTATCCAACTTCTTCTTTTAAAAAGTATATTATGCCATTACTTTAATTACCAATATTTTAATTTTTACATAACTTATAAAATGTATACATTGGGAACTGCTTAACAGCATATTATTTCTGGTAATATAAGAAAAACAAGCACTGTTGCTAATAAATATGAGTAAGACAAGGGAGAGACCACTGGAATGCCTCATGTATGGGACATAGGCAAACTGTTGTGAAAGCAGTCATTTATCATATGTGACCATATTTACATTTTCTGTATTTGTGTTGTCCAGAAGGATTTTGTTGCAAGAGAATGGCAGAGGAGTCCAATAACCATTAATATAACTAGATCCATTCTTTGTAGAAAGGGTAAGAAGGCCACAAGAATATCATGCGCTAAATTTTGTAGAAATTGTAGATAGATATAGACAGCTGGGCTTTAGCCAATTTTGACAGCATGTAAATAATTTGATATTTACCAAAGAATTTTCAAAAAGTTAAGATGAACTTTTCCTTGGAGATATGACTGCGTAAAGTACGGCTGCTGAGTATAGTGTGCAAAGACAGTTTTCTGCTCTTTCTAGTTCATTCAGTTAAAAAAGATCTCCCCACTTTCAGCATCACACCCCAACAGTAAGGATGAGGGATCCCAGAATGGAGCTAAAAATCAGGCCAGTTTTTGTACTGAAACTTGATTCTTAGAGTTGTTAGAGGAGAAATGAGAAAATACTTGATTCAAGTCTGTAACAGGTTTCAAACACTTCTAGTCTTACCAGTATGTTCATTGTCTAATAATATTTGGCTTGACTCTGCCCGTACTTCTGCTGTTATCTCTTATTTCTGCTAGCTTCTGCCTGCTCACTACATCCATCCCACTGACATGATGTGGGGGGAAAGCCTGAAATGTGTTTATGTGATGAGCACACTGACCATATCTGGTCTGCACGCTCAGTGTAAGTGTTGCCCCATCTATTCAGATTCCTTGTGGCAATCACTGTGTCATAATGACCACTTAATAGGTAGGTTTATTTTGCTAATGCATCTGAATTTGTGTCCCAATAAAATTGTTAGCTGAGGAAATGATCAGAACAATTGTCAAGAGGACAGCAGAGTTTGTTAAGTGTTTCCCAAAGTTTATACACGAGATCTGCGGATGTTGGAAACTGGGGTCAAGTGCATAAAGGGTATGATGATGAAATACGTTTAGGAAATATTGCACATACTTGTACGTAGGCAAAAAGGCCCAGCGAGTCCTGTACTAAATAAACCTATTTGATTTGCTTTGGTGGAACCTTTCTTAAACATATCTGACAAAGAGCCCCTCACCCCCTTTGTTTTACATGAAAATTACAAACATTTTGAGGAGCTAGCATTCTGCCAAACTTATTTTGAGAAATGCTAATCTGGACAAAGCCTTCACTTTACAGATGACAAACTGCATCCTTGGCAATGAACTTGCATGCCTGAGATCCCAGTTAGTCAGTGGCTGAGCTGGGCCTCAGATCTGCTGTTCATGGCGGTCTCAGTGTCAGGACACTGTGCCCAACTTGTTCTGTTTATCTATAGGGCCCCGGACTCGGCAGATAATTTTGCAACATTTACTTCTCTTAACATAAACCTTTTTTAAAAAATGAGGCATCATTGACATTAGTTTTATCTTTAACTGTATACTTAACAGTTCTATGGGTTTTGAAAAACCACTACTACATTCCAGTAGTTCTTAAAAATTAAATTGAAAAGTTTTAAAAATTGTGTGCTAGAATGCATTAAAATAATTTCAATATAAATACATTCAATGAGTTTAAAATCTGGTTAAGATGAGAATCCTCGTTAGTCTTGATCAATGCAGCTAGCTGTACAGACTTTAAGAAAAACAGCAGGTACAAGAATTCTATTGGGGAAAAGAAATTACAAGCCAAACAGTCAAAGATAAAACTATAATATGAGGGCAACACCAGCCTAAGAAACTACCACTTATAATTTATAAGTCTATGCACAAATAATTTATATGCACTTATAATTTATGCACTTATAATTTAACTGTCTATGCACAAACACCTCAAGGGGAGAAAAGTAGCAGCAAGAAATAGTCTTGAGAATTCCTGAGAAGCTTTGGAAAGGAACTCCCAGAGAATTCTGCATTTGGTGCGTAGCCATTACTCATTAGAAATACAGTTCTTGGAGCACTCTGCAACTTTTTCCTTCAGTTTTTCCTTTCTGCACTCTCCCCTTGTGTTTACCAGTTTCCATTCCTAAACTATACCAGAAGGTCCCCTCTCCTATTCCTTTTCCTTTCACCTCTTATGTGATACATATCATTCAGTGGTGAACTCAAATCATCATGTTTTAGTTAAACACCAGTCATTGGAAGCCCCTTGGAACATTCAGATTTGAGACTGAAACTCTTCATTTCAGTTTCATATCAAAAGTACATTTATGCTACTTGATTATAGTTTCCAAGTGAAGACCATCTTTAAAAGTTCCATGCCCGGTCTTGTTTCTGAGGCAAATGGGTTCTGATCAAAACCTACAAATCTCACTTGCATGAACTTTACTCCTTTGTCCAAATGTTCTTTGCTCCTCTTGACCACTTCAAGCAGAGCAATTGGGTGAGAGAGAGCACACCTCAGGCAGGACCTTCCCATCTCGATGCCGCCCCCTGAGTGGGAACACATCCTGTTTGCCCAAACTTTGGCCTCACAAAACAACTAGCCTTAACCATGTGGGATGGAAACAAGAAATAGATACTCATCAGGAGGGGAGAGCATGCCTGCTGTGCAGGTACATCTTGCCCAACTTTAACATGAAAAAGACTTGATAAGAAAGAAAACACAAAGCCCTAGAAAAGAACAACAATCACCACGTGGAGGCAAAATGAAAGCAGGTTGTGTAGAGGGCTCTCCATAGGGATTACCCCGAGGAGAGAAGGCTGCTGGGCCTCTTCCTGCTTGCCAGAGAGCCGAACAAAGAAAGTGCAACCTTAGCGCAAACTGGCTGCTCCCTATGTGCTGCTGAACACTGACTCCTGTGCCTCTGCTCCAGCTGGAGGCCACATGGAATCCAAAAGCAAAATGAGGTCTAAATATGCAACAGCTAACTCTCTGTCTGCAGGAAAACATGGCCCTAGAAAGACCAGGACGACAGAGCTCTCTTTAAATCAACAGGATGATCCAATCACCCAGCAGTTCACTTTACTATAAGGTGCTCTCACCACATGTCAAGTACCTTCAGGAGATCCTATTGCTTTACCTCATTTGGTGTTCACAACAGTCCTATGAAATAAAGACCATTAAAAAATCCCCATTGTATGATGTTGGAAACTGAGGTTCCAAAAGTTTGCATCACTTTCTTAAGCTCTGAATTTAGAAAGTGGCAAAGATGTGAGACTTAAACCCAAGTTTGGTTGACTCCAAATCAAGTGTTTTCAAATTCTTTACTGCACTGCAGTCTAATGAGGCAAAAAGAAACAACTTTTGCTCTATGTTTTTTTTTTCTTAAGTCATATAAATTCAAAATGGGGCAGTTCTGTTGGCTCCATAAAAAATCCTGGAAAACTTGATCTTGGCTTTAGGATGATACATGCTTTAGTCTGACTATCTAGTACTAACCAAATCCTAACTATTTTTATGGAACACACTGCTGCTGGTACATGTGTGTGTTTTACTACTTGGATGATAATGGCTAATCCATTTGGGGTTAGGCAGCTAAATCAGTTAATCTATCCATGAGCAAGAATAAACGACAAATTTACATGGTAAAATTACCTCTCACCCCTTTGCTAACAGTCAGGGAAGAATTCCCTGAATTTCCTAGTTAGTTTCTTTGGTTCATTAATGAATCCCCTATGCAGACATATCTTCAGCAAATAGTCACTAAGAAAGCATCAACGCTGGATTAAATATACCGTGTTAGACAAGGAGCTACCAGCCCCGTGCCATGGAGGAAACCACCAGAGGATTTAGCACTCTTTCAGTTTAGTCAACAGACGTTTTTGTGTTCTTAATATCCTCACAGAAATTACGAACCATTGGCACATTTGTTTTGAGCATTTCATCTAGAAGGCAGAATTCTAATTTCCCTGCTAACTGGTGCTATTTCGTAAGGTAGATATTAGCACAGCACTGAGCAATAAACAATCCCAAACCCATTACAGCCACAGGAACATTCAGATTTCTTCTTGCCTCATCTACTTGCTAGGCAGCTGAAAGAAAGTCTGAAAAGAATATTTGGAAGGTAATAAAAGACAGACTCTTCCCTCAGATTTATTTGGGGGGAGGGATTTACATATGCTATTATTTACCATATCCTACAGGATATTGTGAAATAGACATGACAGTCATATTTGGAATGAATATAAAGCTTTAAATATACGCCACACATGTGGAAATAAGATGAATTTCTAAGAAGTCCTAAGGAAAGTGTATTGATTCATTTTTATTTCACTTTTCTTCTCAATGTAACGTGGCAACACCCATACCTCCTAAAAAGTAAATTCATAGCTACAAGAAAGCCTTCAGACATACTCACTGATGTGGAAAGTGTGTCATATCACGTTGGTAAGACTAATCAGCAGCTATATTGACCAGTGTGTCTTGATGCACATGGTGGCCTGGCTCAAAATCTGGATCTCCAGTGGCTGGCAGCGTTCTCTTTGCTGCTCTTGTTGTAAAAGGAATAGGACAAATTAGGCCAATTTCCCTTTTTCCAAGGATTTTTATGTCAGTCAAGTGAAATAATTATGTGAGTCATTTTATCAAGAAGAGTTTATTCAACCTAGATAAGTCGTAGAAGTATAATGTGAAGTGAAAAACAGCTAATGACAGAGAATTTTATAGTTATCATACTATTTTAATGGAACTCAAAACCAGGCAAAATTAAACTATTATTTAGGATACCTAGATATGAAGGAAAACTGTACGAAGAAAGAGAGGGAATGATGTGCATGAAACTCAGTGTAGTTGATCCTTCCTCCTGGAGGCATTGGAAAGTAAGATGGATTAGTAGCACCTACCTTATCAAACATCAGGTTCTGATGTTTGAATTGAGTGGTGGTTTTGTGGGCATTTGTTGTATTATTATGATTTAAAATTTAAATAAATATTATCTATATTTAATACTTATCAAAATATATTTAAAGGGTAATAAGAGTTTATTCCAGATGGTGCTACATAATAATAATGGTAGTAATAAAATTCAAATTTATCTCTAAATAATTAATATTTTTAGGTTTATGTATTTGTAAAATTACTTCTTGCCTTCTCTTCTTTCATTCTTTTCTCTTTTCTATTTGTTTTCCATCCACAGACTAGCACTGAACATGTAGAAGCACCAGAAGTTATATAATGTAGGTGTATAAACGGGCATAACAGTTGAGACTCAGCCTGGCTCTGCCACTTGCTGTCTGGTAACTCTGAGTGAGGTCACTAAACATCTCTGTGCATTATTTTTTTCATCCTTAAAACAGGAAAAAAGGTCAAACTTATTTCAAAGGGCTGTAATGGAGGTTTAAATTGAGTCAATGTTTGTAAAATGTTACATAGTGTTGTTAAATTAGATAAACACTGTGCTGGCAATTGAGGTGTAACAGTGAGAAAGATATGGTTCCAGTCTTGGTCAACTTACTCAGTCAGTTCTTCAGAAAGAAAAATTGGATCCTAAACACACAATAACATTACATAAATAACAAAGCTTGAACAAGCACCAATGCTATAAACACATTTTAAGGAAGAATAAATGACTTGGGCTGGTTATAAGGATTGGATTAGAACCTTGGAGATGAAAGAACTGTGTTCCTCCACCCAGATCTGAAAACAGTCCCATGTGTCCACTCTGCTGTGGAGAGAAAACTGAAGGACATCAGAGATGCAATCGGTGGCCTCATGAGATGAAACTGTCAGACCGCTCATTAATTACCTTGATAAACTGTGGAAAAACTATTAGGCCAATGAAAGTTCATAGAGACAAAGAGGAGATGAACATATGCAGTGGTATTTCTTGTTGGTCCAAGAACTGTTACAAAATGTCACCCCATAGCACTAGACTCTGTAAACTCTGTAGACCCAAGGAAAATAAATCTAAGATTTCAGTCAAATTAATTGCAACCATGGGATGAGAATTTTGTTTGTAGGAATTAATTATTCACATATTTTTCAGTCTTAGAGGGTAAATATGCATTTTATCTTCACTTTGGTAAAAATACTTTGTATGTGTTCTTTTTTTGGAGAAAAACCTATAATTATTTACTGACCCATTAACTCTCAGATTTCATGAAAAATTATGAAATTTTGGATTTATTTCAGACAATTGTGGTCTAGGATGAGAGTGAGTTTATATTGTTTTACTCCCTTAAACCAATCCAAGCTACGCTAAAGCTGTTATAGGATGAAAAAGCAGCTAGCAAAGAACTATGACAATTGCAATAACCAGAAGTCATAAGGACAAATATGCAAACATGTGGTTTGGGGTAGAAACCAGAGGAAAGGTTATTATAAATGTCGAGCTACAAGCAGAAGAAAGACAATTAGAAAGGGAATGAGAACTGAGCAACAAAGATAAAATGGAAGGCAAAAATATAGATGAACAAAAAGATATTAAAGAGTTCATAAATCTATTTCATTCCAGTCCGTTTATAGAAAGGAAATCTGAGGGCCAACAGAGGCTGGTGCGAAAAGATTGTCTTTGCTTCGGTTTGAGCACAGCTGCAGTCTCACACGCTCTGCCCTCCAGTGTAACTGAGGCCATTATTCTGGCGTTCCAAAGTAGCAACACAAAGGTAGGACAGAATCTGATGGTCCACTCCAAACCTGAATGAGTTTCTATTTTGTAAGTTTTGCCTCATTGTCTGAGCAGGAGAGCACTGGGCTAATGTCTCCACAAACACAGACACACACATATGGACCCACACAAGGTTTTACTTCTGAAGACCATGTAAGTTTTCCAAGTCCATCATTCTTGCGTGACTGTGCGGTCTCATCACCCACACAAGTAGAAAGCTAGGTCTTTCTTGTTTTAGCAGCCTGAAATTAAGGAGGCAAGGATTCAAGAGATTTTTGACTAAGCTTTCTTTCAGAGATTCTACCAAGCATATTTCTATTGCTTCCTTAACAAGATACAAATAATAGCCCCTGCAGAGGCTGGGTGTTTGCCATGCTCAGAGGCTAGCCTTCTGTCTCCCTTTACCACTACTTGTTACTGCTGCACCCCAGAGATACTGCTGACAGGCTTTGGCTGTGCAACAGAAGGCATCTTTGTGGAGTCATGCACATGGGACAGTTCTATAGCACATTTCACACATTGCTCTCCGTGAGAACGAACACGTTAGGTGCCAACTGCTGACGTTAAAGTATGGCTATGGTATTAAAAGAAACTTTCTCATAATTAAAGAGATGTCATAGGTCATCTTTCTAGGACAACACTAACAACAAAAAAGGAAGTCAGAAAATAAGATTGAAAGGCAGGAAAAGAAAAAAAGCAACCTCTGAGCATTTAAAATATCCTTCTCATTTGGAAAGAAACCATTCTAACCAACAAGGAGTGGATTGTTCTGCAGCTCCTATTGCCTTCAGTATTTGGATATAGTGATCACTGAAGTGTCTGTTTTCTACAACCTAATTTCAAGTGTGATGTAAAAAAAAAAGAAGCAAATGTCTTATTTGAGCTTTTAAAACTGTATTACAAGTGGACATTTGTATATATGAGGCACACAACAATGCAGTCACTCCAAAAAGTCAAGTTGACACTAAAAAATGTTTTACATTGCAGATGGAAACTATGTTTTTCCAAAGTGAAGGGAAGGAACCAACGGATAATCTTCACTATACTAAAAATAGAAGCTAGTGTAATGAGATATGCTTTTCACCTTTGAGCAGCAGTTGGAGCCAAGCCTTTGCTAAGATGCCATTTGGGTGTCATAGTGCCCACTTAGTTGAGGTCCAAACTCTCAATTCCATTGACTGATAATTGAGTTCCCACTGGCTTAAATTATTAATTTATTATTAATATTTATTATAATTGCTAATACATTTATAGGCAATTTTGAAACAGCTACAATGTTCTAATCTTTCATTTCTGATGCAGAAAACACCCCCATTTTTACTTGAGAATGATGAACTATTGCAAACATGCTGACAACTCTGACAAATAACAGAGTGAAACACACAGTAGCACCGTCCAGGTTAGTGAATTTTTATAATTTGTTATTACAGTTGACCCTTAATCCAACACCTGTTGAAACTGTACATATCTGTTTATATGCGGGTTTTTTCCAATAAATACAGTCAGCCCTTCCACCCTTCCTATCTGTGGGTTTTGCGTCTGCAGATTTAATCAACCACAGATTCGAAGAACTGCTGATTCAACCAACCTCAGATGGAAAATTATTTTCTTATTTCCAATTGCAGATTCCTGAAACACTGTCTTCCACCCAAGGTTCGATGGATCCAGGGATGTGTAGGGCGGACTCCACTGCAGAAATTACACATGGATTTTCCACTGCTCAGGGCGGGGTGCTCAAGGGTCAACTAGATTTGTCTCCATTTTATTTTTGTTTTCAAGATGAAGTAGTACTTATATATTTGTCTCCTAGAGGTTCCTTCCCAGAGGTAACTACTGTCCATAACCACATATACTTCCAACAATATTATGCCACTATTTATTGGCATAGTATTGCATATTGATGGTAATATTACACTGTAAAAATACTACATAGTTTAATTTGGCTTGTTTTCAAGATTTATATGTGCTTATGTGTAAATTATACTGCACCTATTATTCTGCAATTTGCTTTCTTTCAATTTAAAATTATACTTTTGGGACTTAGTCATGATGAAACATAAAGCTTTCATTAATATCTTTAACTTTCGTGGAGTAACTTTACGTGGATTCATTTATCCTTTTCTGCCTTTTTTTTTTTTTGCAAGAAGTAACAGAAATCTTGTATGTATATTCTCATGCATAGGAAAAAAATAGATGTGAAATTGTGTCATATACTATCCCTGTCTTCAAATTTACCGGACATTGCCAAATTGTCTTCTAAAGTAGATGGGCCAGTGCATACTGCCAGTGTGCTGCATTCCTGCAAAACAGGATGCTGTCAGACTTTACTTTTTCAAGTTTTATATTTTAAGCTTTTTATTATGAAAAAAATTAAACGTATTATAAACTGAGGGTTGTAGTAGGCCAAAAACATACCAAGATAAGTGAATAAAATAGTATAGATGTAGAAGCATGGTCTACCTTTAGTCTTCCTACCTTTGAAGAGCTGAGACACAGAGAAATGTTTCTGTGCTAGAAGAAAAAAGAGCAGCGCAGACTGATGAATGTGAGACACAGTGGGGAGTGGTGGGGCTACGGACACTGCAGTGTAGTTTGAAAGGAAGCCAGGAATTCATATTTTTGTGACTTCTTTCAATTGCAAGTTTTGACAACTAATTCAAATATTTTAAGAACATTTTTGACTATACAAAATACATATACAGACCACTAATGGTCTGAGAGCTACCCTGTAATGACCTCCCCAGAAGAAGTTTTCTAAATAACATTTTCAAATTTAATATATATGAATGATTGGAGTAGCTCAGTCAGTAGAGAAGAGGGAAACAGAACCCACTGGTAGGGCATTGAAGGGATTTCCTGCAATTCCCTTTTACAATCCCGTTAGCAGTTCTGATCCTCTCCAGTAGGTGGCATCTATCATTCTATTTGAAGATCTCTGCCACTGCTCATTGGGAAATGTATTTTCCTTAAATTATGTGAGGGTAGAAAAAGGTGGAGTGGATGATCATGCAAACACAGACTTTGAAGTCTGGAAGAAATTGTGCAGGAACTGGTCCTGCACAGGACTATGTAGGCGAGGAGGCTGTCTCACAAAGTTGACTAACTTGCTCAAGAACACATGCTGAATTAATGACATCTGCTGATTTTTTAAGCTTCTGATCAATTCTCAAGTTTTATGCTGTTTTGTACAGCCAGCCCAGCTAGTCATGAGACCGCAGGAACATATCAAGATCCAAGGAAATACTATGCTTTTCTTTATGCATAATTAGGCTTAAATTAAATTTAATTATTTGTAATTACTCAACTAGAGATTGAACATGCTATATTCTCTTCACTATGCTTGAATAAGAATGTGAAAGGTCAGTGAAATCAGTAATTGAATAAGCATGCAAGGCCTTGTGTGTGTAGTAATTATGCTGTAGTTTCCTGTTATCATTTCTAGCACTGCTGATGGGTTTGCATAGAGATGATGCCCTCTTCATGGTACCTTTAGGTAAAATTATCAATTTTTTACTATAATCTCTGTATAGAAACTCTTATATATATGTGTGTGTGTGTATGTTTATGTGTACAAACCAGAATGTTCAAGCTCTTAAACAATCAGTACAAGGAATAGTAGAAAATCAGCTTCTTTATGACCAAAATAAATAAAAAATAAATGTCATCTGATTTTTTAATTTAATTTCAGGTAAACAATAATAGTAGTACATGCAATTGTTTATTGAACCTTACTATGCATCAGAATTGACACTAAATACTTTGCAAATTTTCTCACTCGATCTTTTTATCAAGCCTATGAAGCAGTTCATTTTACAAATGAACCTGTGGCTTAAGTGATTAAGTATGACCCTAGATTTAACCTGAGACCTCTGACTTCAGGGCCTGTATGATTAATCTCTGCATTGCACTGCCTACCTATGCAGATGCTTCAAATTACATTAACATCATCTAAGATTCTAACAAAGCTCACTCATCATAGCCTACTAGGGGATTAAGAGAGTTTATAAGAACTGTTTGTTCTTCACTCCACATTTCCCTTGGAAGTTCTGAGACTTGATTTCCTCAGAGCAACATCTGATTGGTGGCATTGCTCAAACTTCTGTCTTGTAGCTTTTTCTTAGCACACACTGCATCAAAAGTAATTTGAAGTAAGACTCCCTAACAAAGAAAGTGAAAACACCCAAGAAAATTATGTTGTAAAAAATGAATAAATCTTATGAAAGAATTATGATCATTAATGAGATTATCCAACAATATATCGTAAATTTAGAACCCGACAAATAAATGATGTGTAAAAGTTGCCTATAAAATGTGAACATGTTGTAGACATTTAAAATCCAAGTTTAAGCATGTTGCTTAATGAGAACGTGCTGTTGTATGATGTCAAACAGAGAACATGGCATTTGTGAGAAATTATGTCTTCACTTGACTTTCTCTATGGAAGTACAATTAATCTGTGAGCAATGAGGTATTGAGATGAAAATTTTTTCCTGCTTTCTCAGATAATAATTAGAAATTTAGGTGAGGGCAATTAGTTGTGGTTTAGTCTTCCAGGAGGTAGAGCACATTGCTGGACAGGGATTGAACTAAGAAACTCTTTGACAAGTAAACTCTGTTAAACCTTAGCTGGTCACTAGTATTCGACCCTCCATCTTGAGGTGTCATATACAAGCCACTTTAGTGATTTATATATGAAAAAAATAGTGCCACAAGTTTTCGGCCCCAATATTTTGGTTTTATTTAAATAAGTTTATTTGGATTTTCTAGGTGGTGGTATACACTTTCTAATTTGCTGCACTCCCAGTCGTTCCTTATTATATTAATCCTAGCTACTTCACTCATTCACTCTTTCTGGTCATTAAGACATTGCAGTTTGCAATCCTATTTGAGAACCTAATAGAGTGACACATGTAAAAAAATGCAATAATAGGTTTTATGTGAGCAGAGTGGTTGCCACATAGTGGGGCACTGGTACAGACTGAGTTCTGTAACCCCCAAAATCCATATGTTAAATGCTACCCCTCAGTGTGATGAGGTCAGGAGGTGGAGTCCATGGGAAGTGATCGAGTCGTAAGGGTGGAGCCCTCATGAACGGGACTGGAAAAATCTAATGGAAGAGATCCCAGGGAGCTGCCATGCCCCTTTCCACGTGTGAGAACATGAAGACTGGCCACCTGTGAACCAGGAAGTGATCCCTCATCAGCCACCAAATCTGCCAGCAGCTTGACCTTGGACTCCCTAGCCTCCAAAATTGAGAGAAATAAATTTCTGAGCTTGTAAGTCACCTAGTCTCTGGTATTCTGTTATAGTTATTCTGAACGGGCCAAGACAGTTACAAAGGGGGAGAGAATTCTTCACAAATTGAGGTTTCAATACAAAGGTAGTTTTTAAATGGATATTAAAAGGTGTATAAAAATTCTCCAGGTGTAAGGAGGGGATGGAGGTTATGCTGGGAATGGGAAGAATACAATCAAAGAGGAGAGATCAAAGGAAGAAAGGGACCAAAGTTATGAAGGCAGGTAGGGGACAAATTTATGGAGACCATTACATGAGGCTACATTGGTAGGAGTAAGATTTCCCTGGGTGTACCCTAAATAACACAACCCAAATTTCTACACACTCCAAAATCAGTTGTGGGCATAGTAGAATTGTGGCCTAGGGAGTAAGAAATGTGTTGCTTACAATTTAATTTGACGTAATCACCTTGAAGTAAAAAAACTAAGAGGCATGAGGAAATTTTCTAGGGTGGTGGAAATGTTCTATCTTCAATGGGTAACCAATAGGTCATGTGAATATACACATGACTCAAAACTCACCAGACTGTACACTTAGGATCAGTTACCGTATATAACAACATCTTGGTGAAAATACAGAAAACAGAGCATGTTGTTATATCAACATGGTAACAATTAAAATGCTTTAATTAGAGTTATAGGTGCAAATCTCTCAGAGTTAGATAACAGTTTGACTTTTTTTTGCAATACTAGGTTATGTTTCTAACTTTTATTGGCCAGCTATTTTGTTCTCTTTTTAATTCAAACAGTTATTTTCAGAATACCAGTTCTATGAAAAAGTAATCTATCTTCAGTTCTGATTTCTGTAAAGATGAGATTCTGCAAAAATATTATCAATATTATCTTCTACCCAGAGGTTGCTATCTAGATAGTATACATTCCAGAGAATTAGAAAGTAGAAATAAAATTTCTGAGAATTCTTAAGAAGAGAAGTAAGTGCCTAGAGGGTATTGCCCTAATCATGATTGGGATGAACTCATTTCCATTATGTTGGGCCAAGAAGCTCATTTGATTGATTCTGCCAGAAATTCAGTGGGTGAGAATTTAGGTTTTCTAAATTCTAGAATTTAGACAGGTAAGAGTTTAAACAGTAAGTCTACCATTTAGTAATTGTGTGATATTGGACATATTATAAAACCTATTGTTACTGTAACAAATTACAATGAATGTAGTAACTTAAAACCACCAGTTCATTATCTCACAGCTATGGGGACCCCACGCCCTAAAATAAGGCAGTGGGGCTGTGTTCCTCCTGGAGGTTCTATGGAAAAACCCATTTGCTTGACTTCTCTGGTTTTTAGAGGCATTCTTTGGCTCGAAGCTCCTTCTGCCACCTTCAAAGTCAGGAGTCTGCTTGAGTCTCAGCTCATACTACGTTACTCTGACACTCCTTTTCCACAGTCAGATCTCTTTCTTCCTCCCTCTATAAACACATGTCTGATTATATTGGGCAACCCTGGATAACCCAGTATAATTTTTCCATCTTAAAATCCTTAACTGATCATATCTGCAAAGTGTAAGACAACATATTCACAGGTTTTGGGGATTCGATAATGATGATTTTAGAGGGTCATTGTTCAGCTTTATCAGTAAAATAGAAACAATAACACATACTTTATAGGATGATTGTAAGAATAAGTGGACAATGTAAAGTTCTAGGCAGTGTGCTTGGCATATGGGATGGGCTCAGTAAAGTTCATTTTAGCATTAATAACGATTCATTATTAATGAGTAAATTCATCTCTACATTCTGTGGAGCGGTAGTGTAATCTTGGGCAAGTTACTTTGTCTCTCAGAATCTCAAGTTCTTAAACTGAAAATGAGAATAACAATACTTAATTTGCAGATTTGTGGTCAGGGTTAGAAATAATATATATAAGGTACTCAGAAGTACCAGTAACTGGCTAATTACATATGTAAGGTACCTAGAAACACTAGTAACTCTGGTAACTGGATAAAAGCACTATCAATGACAATCATCAGTGTCATGATGTTGAAAAGGGAAAGAACTGAGGGGAAACTTTCTAGTTGTCAGACAAAAGAGACCAAATCGACTTTACTCTGCAGGTCAGCTTGTGCTTATTCTTTCTTTAAAATATTTTAAGGAGGGTCAGAATTTGCTTTCTTTCTCCTTATTCCTTTGAATTATACTGAAAATGTCAATCTTTTTACTTTGTGTCAAGTAGTGTATTGCTTACGTTAAATTCATCTAGTGTATTCGAGAGCATAGGAAACCTTTGTAATTAGTCGTACTAAAGACCATGCAGTTAGTTGTCTATACCTCTATGTAACATGGCAGGTGATGATCACGTTGGAAATCCGAGCTGAGCTCCCTGCTCATGTGACCTTCGGACGCACCACGTACTCACGGAATCAATCCTCCAGCTTCACTTTCATGGCCCAACAAAAGAAATTCACCCACAAAAGCAAATTGTTGCCTCTGTTATAAAAGTGCAAGTAAGCGAAATACATATATTTGTGTGTTTAAATTCTAGTGAAAATCCTTTCATTTGTTGGTGTTCTATTTCCCTTTTGATATACACATTTACTTTTATGCATGGACCCAGATTGCTTGGGTTCAAATCCTGGTCCTTTTGCTTACTATCTGTGTGATTGGGATACCTAGCCTTTTGTTTTTCAGTTTCTTTATGTATAAAATGGGGGTATGTACCTCATAGGGTTGTCTGAGGTCAGACTGTAGGAAGTATTAACTGTGTTGATACATGTAAAACCTTTACAACAGTGCTTGTCACACTTAAGGGATAGGCTGGTATTATTATTACTGCTGTAAGCTTTTTAAAAATGACATTATAACTTGTCATTTATCTAAAAAGTTGCCTATGTGTCAAATGGTGGATTTAGTTAAGAAGGAAGGACACCAAGTTTGTCTTCAATCATTGCACATTTTATCTAGGATTGGAGACACACCGCTGTATTTTCAGAACACTAAAATGAGTTTTCTGACTGCATGTTCAGACCAATCCCAGAGAGGAACCCAGAAGAATGAATAATTTTACAAAAGAAAGATTCAATATACTTTTGTGTGTTTTACTGATATGCTAAACAAAATGCAATCGAATAATAACCACTGAACACAGTCTGGTAGCACGAAAGGACGGTATGGCAGGATTCTTGTTAAAAGACCATAAAGCTGTTATATAGTGACACAAACACTCGAACTAATTCCATGCCCTGTTCATATCCCCCATGCACTGTACTGTGTAATTCATCTCTGTCATAAGAAAGAAAGCCTGTACTGGCAGGGTCATCTGTGACCATTGCACTTAGTATTACAATGGATTTGTACTACATTTAATATTTTATAGAGTAAAAAGTATCATTCTTAAGGTGGTTAAAATTGTCCACAAGGCATAAAATGATTTCAGATAATGAACAAAAGATGAATTTTGAAATTTTTTTATTCTTTAGTTTCTGCCTGAATAGAACATTTTGAACTTCAAAATATGAGTGATACTTTCAAAATGTTATCTCTGGCCCTGGCTGGTGTGGCTCAGTGGATTGAGCACCAGTTTGCAAACCAAAAGGTTGCTGGTTTGATTACTGGGCAGAGCACATGCTTGGGTCACAGGCTAGGTCCCAAGATGGGGGCTTGTGAGAGGTATTTCCCTCACAAACTGATGTTTCTTTCCCTTTCTTTCTCCTTCCTTTCCCCATCTTCTAAAATAAATAATTAAAATCTTTTAAAAATGTTATCTCTGGGAAATGTACTGAAGAGGTAATATATTTGGGGGAATTTAGCAGAAGGTTCATCCATACACTTTGAGCCCAGAATTCTAAGTGACTATAGCTGTGACTGCACCTTGGCAAGCCTTGCAAGTCTGCCAAGCCCACTGTATCATGGGTGTGAAGACGGGGTTCAGGAGAGGCTACACTACTTACCCAGTGTCAGATAGTTTCTTAGAGGCAGAAGCTACACATGGACACTAGTGTCTGGTTCTTTCCACAATACTATATTTTTTCTTCTTGCTCAATTTTATGGTCTTCTGGAAGTCAAAGAAATCACTACCTCCACATTACTGTTTAATCCCATATCCAGACTAATCCTTACACACATTTACTTAAACGTGATCACAGTTTGCTCTTAAACTCCAAGCTTCTCTTCTGTACTGCTTTTCCTTGCCAGAAAGTCTGTCATAAGTAGGATTTCTCTCACGGTTCCCGAAAGAAGTGATTTTGGGAGCCAATTGACAGCGGGCCAGAGCCCTGAGGTCTTCAGCTCACATCCTTATACATTTACATGTACATTTTTATTGAAATGAAAGTTTGAGGCACACCCAAGGATCAGCTTTTCCCACTGACCTCACTTAGGACAAAGAGAAAATGAATCTTTGCTTAAATTCAGAAGTGATCACATTTCATGTCCTGTAATCCTGCTGTGACAACAACAGTTGATTGGATCATGAACCTATACCACGGAGCATGTATAGGGCATGCCCCACAGCCATGTCCTACACCCGATGGTTACTGAGCAGGTCTAATAAGATTGTTTTTATTTTAGTAATTTGAGAGAGAAAGATAGAGATGGATATATACAGAGAGAGAGAGAGAGAGAGAGAGAGAGAGAGAAATGGCTAGCTGATATTAGTTATTCACTTGACCTACACCAAGATGACTCTCTTACATGTTCATGGACATAAGTCATTTTCTTCAGGATGACAGGTAATCAAGGCGATGTTCCTGTGAGGGCTCTTTAGTAGCAAGAATAAGAAACCTACCTAAGCTGGCTCAAGAACTGAGGTCCTTGCAAAGACAATACAAGGCTCACAGAAATCCAGATAATGGGAACTAGGGGTCTCTTCTTTTCTCTATGTATGATCCATCTTCATCTCTATCTTCCTCTTCTTCAGCTTATATGTAATTTAGAGAGGCTGATCCAGCGCCTATTATATCATGAAAACTCTCCATACTTATATTTCTGACTCCCCTCTTCTAACTAGCCAAGTGTTGTCTCCAAATTCCCTATGAAGATCAGGTCCACTTCTGATTTCTAGCTAAGCCTCACAAGGAGTGAGTTTCTGGAAGCATATAAAGGAATTGTCTACCTCTGAGACAATTGTCACATGTGGTCCAATCAGCTGTAATCAAGGAGAAGGCATAAGGTCACTCAGTAAAGAAAATGGTTATTAAGGGAACTATGGTCTGCCACACAGGATATGTTGGATGTTTGTTGAGTGAATGAAAGAATGTGGTATTTGAAGGAAAGAAAAAAAAAAAAAACACGGGAACTTGAAAATGAAACTTAGTGATGCTTTAGATACCCTAAATGAAATGGACTTGACTGATCTATTTAGAGCCCTCCATCCCAAAGAAGCTAAATACACATTCTTTTCGAATATACACAGAACATTTTCAAAGATAGACCACATGATAGGACACAAAACAAGTCTCAACAAGGTCAAGAAAATCGAAATCATACCAAGCATTTTCTCAGATCACAAGGGAATGAAACTAGAAACCAACTCCAAGGAAAAAAACCCAAAACACTCAAAATCATGGAGATTAAATACCATGCTATTAAACAATGAATGGGTCAAGGATGAAATTAGGGAAGAAATCAAAAGGTTTCTGGAAACAAATGAAAATGAACTTACAATAACCCAAAACTTATGGGACACAGCGAAGGCAGTATTGAGAGGGAAGTTCATAGTAATACAGGCATACCTAAAAAAGATAGAAATATTTCAAACAAACAACCTAACCCTAC